>PVKN010005327.1:0-31070 GCA_004027915.1 Capromys pilorides | reverse complement strand
AATTTTTTTCCCATCAGAAATATTCTAAACTTACCTTATTCATGTTAAGTAAAAAAGAAATGCCTTCCCTAAAGCTGACTACAGTTTTGGAGGAAAAACCCCACACTCTTAGATATTTTTTCAATGAAGTTAAAGTTCAAGAAGTATACATAGAAGCTATCATATATAACAATAAACCCTCCTTCATTAAATGATACTTTATTTTTTTTAATACTTTATTTTTATTGATCACAACAATGAAAAGTGATTCAACCCACACAAACTTTTTTAAACATTTCATTCCAATTCATAAGTAGCAGAGAATTTAAAGTCAAACAATACATCATCTATTTTATTGCTGGCTAATAAAACAGAAAATTGAAGTATCCATGCAGGTTAAATCAGGAAAAATGCACCAAAGTTAATTCATACCATAAATAATTTACTTTTTTATCTCAAACTTTGGATTTGATTTATGCTCTCATAAAACTGCCTAATATCAATATTTTCTTTTCTTCCTCCAAACTGGTAGCTCACTTAAGCCATTCTGTGTAACAGTGGTCACATAAAATAGCTCTATCCATGATTTAATAGGAGACATAGAGTAATATCCTAACTGTAACAGCCCACAGGAGGAAATGTGTTATATCTTTGCAATCCAAGCGCTTGCCCTATAGGCCTGCAGACTCTATATCTGACATAGTTCCTTCGGGCATGTACTTTGGACAATTGTTTGCTCTACCTGAAAATTGAACAAAGATACACCAATGCATTATTTCTTTACCTGCTGACACGGGGTTATCTTGCCCAGAAGGACTCACAGCTTCTATGTTGAAGAGCAGGCAGACTATACAAATGCTTTATTCATATCTTTTATAAAGACAATTTTCTACATTTTGTTACTTCTTTTAATAGCCAAGCTTCCCAAATGCTTCAACAGAACAGTTGTTTGGAGCTTGTGCCTACAACCTCTAATAGACTCACAGGATGCTACCTGGGATGGGCCCTGCCCATAATGTTCCAGCAATAAGCTCTAAGCATTCGGGTTGCAAATGGTTGCATTCCCGCTCACCAGCAGGGCCAGTTAATGAGAACAAATAACTTTCAGTGTTCCCTGCCAGCTTTCTCTCCAAAGAAAGGAAAAATAGCAGCTGGGTTGTGCCAGAGGGATATGAGACACACACCGAGCAAAGACGCTAGCCGCTAAGCCTCTGGCTTGTGTTACACCATCCCCCAGTTTGTTGCAGACCTCTCTACTTTGTTCCTAGGAGATGGAGCTGGGTTGCAGGTGAGAAAAGTCACCTAGGAGGACACCTACTAATACTCTGTGGCCTTCTCAGTCAGGAGTAAGGATTTTGTCAGACAAGCCAGCTCCTCTGATACTTGCTTGGTCTCCTGCCAATCCAGGACTTACTGAGGGTTTTGTCCTCAGGCTTTCAGGGCTGGGATCTCCTCAAGCACTTCTCTGAAAGGGGATGGCAGAAAGAGGAGAAGTTGGGGCTGCTGAATGGCCTGCTATTAGATTGCAAAATGTCCTTAAGGCTGAATAAGTGGTCACACTAAGGAAAACAATCAGAGATGAGCCATTTGTGCTACGTTGAGAAGACAACGAGAGTCAGGGTAGGATGTAGGGTGCAAGGGGCAGGAGGGAGGATGCAGGGTAGGGTGCTTTGGGATGTCACAGTGGGTGTAAGCACCCTAAAAGGCCTCATGTCCTCTTCCTGTCTGCTTGCTTTGCCCTGGCATACTGTGTGTGTGTGTGTGTGTGTGTGTGTGTGTGGTACCAAGGATTGAACTCAGGACCCTGCGCTTGCCAGGCAAGTGCTTATTCTACTGAGTAATCTCTCCAGCCCTTTGACATCCTATTTCAACATGCAAAGCCCATGCTTTTAGCAAGGTACCTTAAAATCTGCCTCCAAAACCATGCTTTCAAAAGGCGATTTGGGGGAATTATGATTCTGGGCTTAATATACTGTACTGAGGCAGCTAGAGGAAAACTGAAAGAATATTGGGACAGAATCACGAGACAGACATGAACTCAAAGACTGACATTCATGAGACTGGAAAAGCAACCTGACTTTCCTCATGCGTAAAAGATGGGAACTGTCCGTCTCTTGAGTTGTGACAAATGCACGAGATGATAGGAATAAGGAGAGAAACCGCCAGAGGCTGGAGCTGACATAAATGCTAAGTGTGAAGCAGAGGGGAACGCAATGCCTTTCCAAGTAGACAGTGAGAAAAGAATGGTTTAAAAGTAGGAGGCCTTAATGGTAAAGGACCACATATGTATACATATAAATGCTGGAAGGTAAAATTAAATAAATAACAAACTCAAAGAACTAAACACAGCCCCTAAATACCTCAGATGAGGAGGACTGTGATCACGTTTAAAATCAAGTATTCCTAGTCCTAAGCCCACACAATCTACTTTAAACTAGTTTTATGTGGGTCTACAATTTTCACTTCAACTGATTTAGTCTTTTGATTATCTGTGGGGTTGGGCATAATAAATGACTGTTCACCTCTGAGGAGATTACTGAAGAAATTACTCTAAATATGTATGTGGGATTTCAGGGAAACTAATTTGGAAATTAATTTCCTGCTGCTAGGGTTCATTCATTCATTTAGAGTCATTTAACGAATATGCACTAAACACCTAGTGTGGGCCCCAAATCAGGCTGGCTCAGGAGGAAGTAATGGCAAGAAGAATGGAGGTGCCACCTTCTGGGGGTCCAGCCCAGACAAGGAGGAGCTCATCTGTGATGATGCAGACATGAGGGGCATGAGAAGGCTAGAAGGGGACTTTTCTCAATTGTATCAGTATCAATTTTAAAGACTGCACAGGATCCAGAGGTTGGGAATGCCCTGAGAACATTCCACAGTCCAGTGAAGTAGATGACACACAGGTCAGAGAGATGTATGAACTGATTTTAATAAACTACCTCTGTCTTCAGCCTTGGTCCAAGAGAAATGATGGCGCTTTTTTGCTTCTGTCTCTAAACTACACTCAGTGGTCTCCTTTTCTAGGCCCCTGGAGCTGAAAGTGCAGGGCTGGAGAGGAACTCAACAGCAGCATCCTTGCTGCCTCCTAGGCGTTGGGCCAGTCTGCCGATCTGAAGGCAAGGGCGGCCTCTCCGCTTCTATGTGCAGAAATCCATCGTCTACAGTGTCTGTGGACACTGTCTCTCTCCCTAAGAAGGGTCTCAGAACAAGAACTTTTTCATCAGTATACATCTGTCTGATGGACAGGGGTCCTGGAAATACACTTTAGAAACACCAGCTGAGGCCTACATTTTGGTTGTTCATCTGTATTAATGCATAAATAATGAAAGCCTTCCACGTGGATTTGTCCCTTTCTATTGCTACATCCAAGTCTGTCTCCACATTATCACCCTCCTTTGCACACTTTGTAAAAAATGCTCCCTGTAGCAAAGCACTGAGGGCGTCACTGGAGTACTTCTTCACCTTGGTGAGTACTGGAGTGTTTCAAAAAATTCAAATGCCCAGGATCCACCCAAGAGCTGAATCACAACAGAGTCTCTAGGGCTGGATCTCACCAGCTGCATTTTAAAAGCTCCTAGGCAAGTTTTTCTCACATTCACCCTCTGTGACTCTCTGTCCTTCTCACTTGTAGTAGTCTGAGAGTACCAGTGAGCTCCCAGTGCCTGTGAGAGTCTGACACCCAGTAAAAGTTTACAGTACATCACGGACTCCATCTCAAGGCAAGGCACTGGCTAAAGGAGGTGGTATTCACTTGTTTTATATATGTGCCATTATACTTCTCTACATGGGAATAGTTGGTGAAAAGGAATTGTGGCCAAGGCAACTCTGTGAATAAATAGTAATTCACTGCTCACCAGTAGACTGCCTGTCAAACAGCTAGAGTGAAAAACTAGATTCAGATATGAAAATGTCCCAATTCTTAAGCTAAAAGAACAATGAGAGTAAACAATGTTTTGTCCTTGTAGCAGCAAACAAGGACCCACAAGGAGACAGGAGTAGTGAAGGTGACGGGGAAGTGCACATATGCTCTGATGTGTGTGTGTGTGTGTGTGTGTGTGTGTGTGTGTGTACACTCACATGCTTACCAAGCCAGGCAGGTGTGGGTGTATGTATCTATTCATCTTTGTTTGCTTACTGCTGGATAAACACACTCTTTCAGTAGAAAATGAACAGGGAATTTCAGACTCCCAGGTGTTTTTTTCCCAAACTCTCAGCATGTTCACCAATCCCCAAGAAAATAACTATCAGTCCGGTAGGGATTAAAGAACACTTTAGATTTACATGTTATCCACCTGAGTGTGTTTTATGAAGCCTACTAGCAAGGAGATAACTTACATGAAGCCTTACCTTGTTAGTTTGTCTAATTAGTATAAAAAGCCTTGAAAAGAATTTCCAGTTGGCATTATTACTGCATTGAACGACTCCTTTGAGAGTGTTCTCTTACAATGCATGGAAATGGATTGTCTGCTTCATGCAATTAGTTACAGAACAACTGGCATGTGTAATCAGGGGCAGGGTACATGAATACAAAACATGCACACTGCTCAGGGGGGATTTTTATTTTAAAAAACCTGCTTGGCAACTTTTAATTTTTGTGATTATGAACTGAGGGACTTTCCTTCTAAAAATTCTACTGTCAGTAGACAGTATATGGCATGATTCTGTGGGTGGAAAGATGCTTTGGCTGATGCAGTCTGTCAAAATTTGCTCAATGCAGGCATAGTGAACAAATAGAAAACATTGTCTAGATTCTACAGGGAAATGATGTGAGCACCTCCATAGGACGGGAGGGCACAACCAAGAGCATTGTGACAAACAAGACATTTCTGTGGAATTCTGAATGTAGCTAAAGTCTCAGTGGAAATTTCTATCCCAGAGATTAAAGGGAAAATTTTATGAGCAACACATGAAATCCAAGGATATTATTTGTTCTTTTTAATATTCCCGAATTGCTAGGCATGGTGATATGCATCTGGAATATCAGCACTTGGGAGGCTGAGACTGGAGAATTACTGGGTGCTCTAGGCCAGCCTGAGTTATATACTGACTTCAAGGGCAACCTGAACTACATTGTGAGAACCTGTCTGTGTCAGCCATTCAGTCATTCAGTCGTTCAGTCAGGCAGTCAGGCAATGAGTCAATCCATTCATCTACTGCCTTGAAACTAACTTGTGTTTCTTGCCGTAAACTGTTTTGGACTGAGAACACGGAGGCCGGGGAGAAGGCTTCTGAGTTTACTGAGATTTTATGTGCCCTTTATGTCAACTAACTCTCTGTGATTCTTTTAAGTTTGGACAATGTAAAGATTATTCTGCTCTTCTTAAAGTCCTGGTAAGGCAGAGGATCACCAACTCTATTTTGCCTAAGTAGTCAATGCATATGGCTCGAAAACATTAAATAATTAAAATACTGAATATTAAACCATTCAGTGCATTTTCTTACCACTAAGAAATGGATCCCAAGTGGCTTGGGCTATAGGATGGGACAGCAGGCACAATAAGCACCAATATCAGCTGCAGAGCTTGCTGACACATGGATTTCTAGGTCACCCCTATCTCTGATTCTGGATATCTGGGGCGGGGTCAGAGACTCTGCATCCATTACGAGGTCCTGGAGCAGGAGACTAACAAAGTTGGGTTGAGATTATATATACTGGCATAAGAAAACTTCAAGCATGACCAGTACTTAGGGATAGAGCTGACTTCAGTCTGAAGGGATCAAAGTGGTACATGGCAGGGCATGGTGATGCATGCCTGTAATCTCCACACTTAGGAGCCTGAGGCAGGAGGATCCTTGTATGTTTGAGAGCAGATTCAGTTGAAAAGGGAGCTCAAGACCAGCCTGAACTGAAGGCCAGACCTTTCTCGAAAAGAAAAGAAAGGAAACAAAAGAAGGAAGGAAGGAAGGAAGGAAGGAAGGAAGGAAGGAAGGAAAAAAGAAAAAAAAAGAAAAGAAAAGAAAAGAAAAGAAAAGAAAGAAAGAAAGAAAGAGTTATACAGAGGCAATGTAGTGTCACAATTGGATTTGAGCCTATATTGTTAAAGATCCAACTCACCAATTTCTAGAACAGCAGGTGGGATAAGAGGGAGATAGAAAGGTCCAGAAATGTCAAGAGGAATTTGTTAAAGGAGGATATTCTAATTAGTAGTTGCAAAAAAAGACTGAGGATAAGTTGGTAGTTCTACTGATAAAGCAGCAGAAACAAGGTTACACACCATTTTTTCTTGCTTTTCTTAAAAATCTTTATCAACCACAAGATAACAGATCTCAAACTGCATCTTCTAGAATACATTTTGGCATGTGGAGTGGATGCCTGAAGAAGTTACCACATTGAAATAATAGCTCTGACTGTGACAATGCCCAGAGGAGCAGCGTTTGGGGAGGCAGTCCTGGCAGGAAGACAGAATGTGGCTCACCAGCAGGATGCAAGGCAGTGTGAGGGGAATGGCAGAGAGACAACGAGGGCTTAGTGCACCCACATCTTTGCTTGACCTTCAAGAAACTCTGCAATGCTCACCATCTTTGCGCTCATCTCTCCAGTATCATCAAATGATATTTATTGAGCTTATTCATGCATGTGTCCCTGTCTTATTCCACTTCACTCAAATTTTCTTGCCTGCTTCCTCTTCCCTTTTTTACTCATGCTCAGTCTCCTGATTCTCCCTGATCTGGCTGCCAGCAGTCCCATTGTGCCCACCCACTCCCTCATGGATTTGCTTTCCCAGCAATGACATCCACTTGGAGCTACAGTGTGCCCTGATCTAACATAGCTGTTGTCATTCACAGCCAGGATCACCCACTGGATGGAAAAAAATTAGTTGTACAACAATGTGTGTGTCAGTTATGTCCCAGAAATATAAAGCATCACCAAAAGGAAATTTACTGGTGCCTGTATGAGGAATCAAGGAAGAGTAGAGGGAAGAAAGAGTTGACAGGAAGAGAAAGACAGATAGACAGACAGACAGGCAGACACTTCAAGCTTCCCTCTCAATGCCACAAGACCAGAGCTTTCCCTTAAAGAAGAAAATGCTAATGTTCTGTGGAGGCTGATAATATCGATGTGCTAAGATCTGATTAAAAGAATTTTAACTAGTCTGGCCTCCTATGTGGTTCTTTCCGTTCACCTTACCTCATCAAGACATCTCTCATACTGTTCTCTTTGATTTTCATTTTCCAAAGCCAATGCTGAATTCTCTGCCTGCAGTAAGATACAAAAATAAAACAAATAAATCAATGAAATGTTGTGTGATGTGACAACTTACTCAATACAGTTACTAAATATATCTCCTCAGGATCCGAAATAATCTTTTAGAAGTACCTTTGACAGGTCTGTTCTAAGTACTATTATAAGTATCTCAGGGATGACTTCTGTCTTATCAAATTGCTCACAGAAATACATTACAATTTTAAGAAATACAAAACTTGATATTCTGAACAGGTAGGAAATCAAATCATCAGTTGATGTGAGAGCGTTCTGAAGAAAGATTACAATGTTTATTTCATTCTATGAAAATGTAAATGTAAAAAATGCCTTAATCCGACTCATTAAGACCTGTCCCATCCTCACAGCCCAGTATCCAGGTAAAGTCACTAAAGCATAATCCCAAATGTAAACAGAACATGCTAGTTGGATGTTGATCAATGACTTTTAAAAATAAATCAACAGTGAGAAAGGCAAGATGGGAACTGTTCTCTTAAAAGCACCCCTCCCCCAGCCTTCTAATCAGGGCTTTCATGCTCCTCAGAGACCTATGAGTGTGTCAATGTTGAACATAGTTACAGGAGAATATGTGTAATATAAAGAAAGGAGAAAAGTAGTCACTGAGTATGTTTTAGAATTTAGAAGGGATGCAAAACGTTAGCCCCTGTCACCTTCTCTGAAGTGTACAAGTCAACCCACCCAGATCTGTGACGATTCCTCAGAGAGCCTCCACATGTCCCCCAGGCAAATGTGGCTCTATCTACCTCTTCGCTGAAACCCTCCTGGACATTTGGAAGTGGTTCTCCAAAGTAGTGCATAAGTGCTGTGGTATGCTTTTAGCATTGTGCCTCCATAAGTTTTCTTCATCCATTTAACATAAACGTTTAACTTGGAATTAATTTTAAACTTACAAGTAATTTGCAAGAATAATATAGCAACTCCCACATATCTTCCTTCACATTCGTTAATCACTAACATTTTGCTACATCTGGTACATCATTCTCTTTTTTCATTTTTATTTCTACACCTGGAAAGAAGGTGGTAGACATCACAACCTGTACGCTGAATACTTCCATATGTATATATGAGTAACAAAGACATTTTCTTACACAACCATGGCCTGGTTTTCTACTTCAGGCAATGGAGAATGAATGCAGTATGACAATTTGATCTGCATTCTTCTTACGGTTTCATCACTTGCACCAATACTGTCCTTTATGGTACACTTTTGTAGTCTACAATCCTATCCATAACCATGAAGTACCCTGAATTGTGGCTATCATTCATCCGATTTCCTTCAGTCTGGAACAGGTCCTGTGTTTCTTCTGCCCTTTTCCTCTTTTCCTTCCTAGGAGAGGGTGGCTTTGTGGCCTTCAATTTGGGTTTGTCTGAAGCTGCCTCCTGAATGTCTGGTTGGCATTGCACAGACTTGGTGTTGGATCTTTCTCAGTTCATCGTGAGACACCATGATGACCACCTGCCCCATTATTGGATACATGAACTTTCATCGTATGCTTAAAATAGCCTGCCAAACCTCTCCACAAAAGTTGTTATCTTCCCTTTTACAATTGAGGTGTAATTTTGGGTGAGATATTTTGAGATCATGAAAATATCTCATTGCTCATTAAAGTTTCACCTGGCTGTATTAGCAACTGGTAATTTTTATCTAGATCTAGGATGACTTCAGCTGCAAATGGTGATTTGCAACAGCATTTCCCATAATCTGTGGTACATACATTCTGAGTCCCCACTGAGTCACCATCAACAATAGTACCTAATGCTACATATAGTACTATACTATATACTGATGTTTGGTCAGTGACAAATTACCTGTATATTCTCATAAGATCATATAACCTGCTGTAATTGTAGTTGTCCTAGTCTGTATATGTGCATTCTACATTTTCACAACAATGGAATTGTTTAATGGCACACTTGCCAGATTGTACCCTTATTATTAAGTCACAGAATACTATATACTACATTTTTTCCTGTGTTTATGTACCTACAATAAATTCTAATTGGTGCATAAGGCACACTAAAAGATGAATAACAATAGTAAAATAAAACAATCATAATATAGTATGATAATATTGCCAGCATCATTATTCTTGTACTTCAAGTCATTATTAAGTGAAATGAAGACTACTTCACCAAAACCACTGTAACAGTTCAACAGTGGTTTGTTAACCAGGACAGCTACCAAGTGACTAATGGGCAGGTAGCATATACAGCATGGATACAATGGACTGAGCACTGATTGATATCCTAAACAGCATGGCACATTATTTCATTGTTTCTCAGCATGGTGTGCAATTTCAAGTTTATTGATTGTTTATGTCTGGAACTTTATATTTAATATTTCCATGCCATAGTCTGTGCTGGGTAATTAAAGTCATGGAAAACAAAGCCATGGAAAAGGGGTAACTATTGTGCATTTGTAAATATATTCTAATGGAATAAAGTATATTTTCTGTTTATTAGTATATATACATTGATTCTAACATTATTAAAATCATTCCTACTGATTTTACATTTTAATTGCTTTGGACATGTAAACCACTTTATGCTGGTAGCTGCATCATTTTGGCACAATGCCATCATTTTAAAAACTCTTTTTTGACACAAGATCCATCTCACATTTTCTTTGCAACATCCCCAGCCTTTGCACAGCATATCCTTCTTTCTTATTTGGGAAATGACATTTGAAATCACAAGCTGACTGTTGCCTCACGTAGTGGCTGCTAAGGATACATGGTGCTTAAAAGATTCAAACAGAAGATCAACTCGAGTGCAAAAAGATGGGCAGCCTGGCATGAGGCTGCCCTGCTGAGGACTGAAGGAATGGGGTAGGAATGTTACAGGGATTGCTGAAATGAAAGACAGGCCCTTCCTTCAAGGACTGCTTCTGGCCTATCATACTGAACCCCCTCCACCCTGAAGCTGTGTGCCCACTCAGCTACTCCCAGTCCAGGTGGGAGGGCGGATTGGGAGCTTTGGGCCAGCTGCTGTAGCATGCTGCACAACGCCAGCATGTGCAGCCTCGAACAGCTATTTAACCTTGGTGAGCTTACAGGTCTTTGGTTAATAGATGAAGGGGACAAACTAGATAACCTACAGAGTAAGGTGTAGGTTTCTGCTAAATTTACAGCTTCCACTTCTGCACACTCATGAAGCCCTGCAGAAGCCTCTCCCACTTGACTTCCCTTTTTCATCCTTCACCTTTCTTTTCATTTAGTCTGAACCAGGTCTCTCCATATCATCACATGTACAGGATTCTTTAATCCCACAAGCACATACTAAATTGTTACATTGGGATTTTACAAAGTCAAAAATAATACTAGGAAGACTTCAGTATTTTTTTTTTCTTTAGGATGATGGTGTGCAATATAAACTCTGCATCCAGAAGTTACTAGGTGAGCTGTCCATTTCTCCTTGTAGTGTGGTTGTGCTATTCACCTCAAATGTAGTTCACTTCATTTAGGTCTGATAGTGTTCAAATTTAATTTCCTCTCTTCTTGATTTCACTTTACTGCTTTGAGTACGAGAAATACAAGCAAGTTTCAAAGAATCAAACTTGCACAAAAGGCTCATACAAAGTGAGCTATCCTGGTCCCCTAGCATGTTCCTATCTCTTACAGGTTACTTAGTAGTGTTCATTATCCTCTTTTTTGTCTCACTTAAATCTGTAACTTTCTAGTAAAAATCAGTTCCTCTGACTCCCTCTCATAGTTACTTATGCAATAAACAACTGTTCATCTTTCTCTTTCTCCTCCTTGTTTCAGTTGCATTCTTTCAATCTTATCAGAGAATACTGGGCTCACATAGGATTATTCAACCCTTGTCCTACTGTTGACTTGCCCAGTTGAATAGATGAGGACTGGGAAAGGCTGGTCTTGCATATTCTTATTTCTATAGAATTTTGAAGTTTTTCTTCTTCCATTCACAACCACATCTCCAGCTGGACATTCTCCTGTCTCTTTCTCCCCAGGTGCATTATCTTTCTGAGTCAACCATCCAGGTGTGCGTACTTAGAGCTCTGCCGACAGCCAGTCCTGGGAGCAGGTGAGCAGTGCGGATGTCATGGCATGGCATCCTCTGATCCTGGCTTCCTTCCCTCTGTTCTTTGCTCCTTTCCACATCTAGTTCCAATTCCAGGGCACAAGAGCTTGCAGCACTAGTTCTGGAGGCATCTGATGTTTATTTTTCTACTTATGGTAATTTCAAATTTTAGTGTTTTCTGATTTTATAATAATAAAGCATGTGTTAATATGTAGTTTTATTTGTGTTTTCTTTGGCAGAAGCATGAAAAATCTTGGCCATTTATTGACAGTAAAACTTGCAGGCAGTGATTGAACCAGAACAGCAGAAGGAAACTGAGAAAAATATCTGGAAAAAGCCCATGTGAAGGCACTGCAGCACCGCGATCCCAGGGCAGACCCTCTCCACCTAAGGACAGCTCTACGCTCAGGACCGATGTCTTGTTCCTCTCTTGCTCTTCAGCCTTGCTCCAGTGGGCCTGTCTTTCATTTCAGCAATTCCTGTAACATTCCTACCCCATTCCTTCAGTACTCAGCAGGGCAGCCTCATGCCGGCTGCCCATCTTTTTGCACTCAAGTTGATCTTCTGTTTGGATCTTTTAAGCACCGTGTATCCTTATACTGTTCCTCTTCCTCATTTCTTATCCATACAAGGTTGAAAGTTTTTTTCTCTTTCTTTATTCTGAATTGTTCCCTCTTCCTTCAAGGACTGCATCTGGCCTATCATTCTGAACTCCCTGCACCCTGAAGCTGTGTGCCTGCTCAGCTGCTCCCAGTCCAGGTGGGAGGGCGGGTTGGGAGCTTTGGGCCAGCTGCTGTAGCATGCTGCACAACACCAGCATGTGCAGCCTCAAACAGCTATTTAACCTTGCTGAGCTTACAGGTCTTTGGTTAATAGACGAAGGGGACAAACTAGATAACCTACAGAGTAAGGTGTAGGTTTCTACTAAATTTACAGTTCTTTGATCATTGCTTTCTTTGGAGAAATGTGGCTTAGTGGGATCTGCTGGTGCTAGTGGATTAACTGCACAAAGGATAATGGAAAGAGATAACCGAGAGGAAGGCAATGCCAGTTTATGCTGCTTTCACTTTAAATGTCTTCGAAAAGTGTGCACAAAAATAAAGCTGAAAATAAAAATTTATACGAGTCGTCTCTATCTCACTCCTACCCCCATCACGTTGCAATAACACGACGATCGATCCATTCAGATAATTACCCTCATTACATCGTTTACATTACTTGCCTCTCGTTTACTGCTCTGACAATCTATTATAGGCACGCAAATTAAATACCTAACTGGTGCTGGTGAACACACAATAGGCACATTTATGGCTACTGTGTTCAGTTACAGAGACCAATTTAATTGATGTAATCCAACACATCCCAGGAGACTTGCAGATATTAACAATTGTGCCAGGGAAGTTAAAATAATCTTGAGCTCATGATTTTCTTTAATCCATTTGCATTTATTAGAGATTCAGGATTAACCTGCTTTCAACAGAAGACAACAGGGGGGAGGGAACCCAGAAAAATCTCTTAATTAAATGTGATTTAAAGAAACACTGAATACTTACATGGCAGGGATAGAAAAGAACGAGGCAGAGAGGGAAAGGAAAGAGAAGACGTACATAGCTGAGACAGAAATTATAGCACATGACTTTTCCCATTTTAAATAAGTGTGTCATTAAGTTTGTACACCTGCAGGGCATAATTAGAACGTTCGAGTACATGTAGAAGTGAATTTCTGTGATCAGTTTTGTCTCTTACAACAATCAAAACCTTCTGTGCAACTTAGTCCCTGACTTAGAAGATTTCCTGCTCCGTGAAGTTTCCCCATGACTCCAAATCATAGTGATCTATATATATTTCTGATTTTATCTCTGAAATCCTTACAGGTCTTATAAAATCAAAAAGCATCATAGAATAAGCCCCAAATTATTTTGGTTTGCTCTGGAAAGGATTTTGAGTTCATACTTAAAAGGACCTATATTTTTTAGTGCTCTTATTATGTAAATAAATGCCAGTCAAGGCTTAAAAGTGACTGAATGTATTGATATTTCTAAAGTACTATTGTGCATTAATTTTCCCAGTGCTAATTATTTAAAAATATTTTACACTATAAATTTGCATAACCACAGACTAACCACAGACTAAAGGCAGAATAATTCTGTGCAAAACCTTCCTTCTATGCAAAATAACAGCTCCACCACAGGCTTCTACTCCTTAAAATCTGTCCCCACTCATGCACCAGAGCTTCCATATCTGTTGTTCCACAGCACATGCCTTTTCTTTAGTCAAGCCCAGCTACTTTCCTTCCACAAAATCCCCTTCTAAACAGGGACTCAACACAATGAAAGTCATCTTTGGAGTGGATGATAATCTGATAGCTTTGAACAAAATACCAAGGAAATGGCATTTTAACTTGTTTGAATTGTTAGAAGTGAATTATCCCACCATGCCAGAATCCTAGGTATAAATACTGTCAAACCATTATGAAAATAAATAATGTCAGACAGCAGTCAACACTCAGTGTAGAACGTAAGCTCGACAATGACAAAAACAAGGGTCATTTAGTAACAGAGAAATGGGGCAGGGACAGAACAGTGTGAAGGAATGAAAGTCCTCTGAATGAGAGAAAATAAAGGGCTTATCCACAGAAGTTGAAAGGGTGGCATCCCAGTGACTATTCAGGCTGTAAGAGCTGGTCATTCTCAGGACGTTTTCTTCTATGCCTGTTGAAAACACTTTCATAAAGGCAAACAAGTCAGAAAAGATTAGGGAAGAGAGTATTTCTCTAAAATCATTGCTTGGTTCCAAACATGGGGCCAAGTATGTATCTAAGCCAGGGATTAATGAAACCTGACACAGATAGTATACTTGACCATGAGAGTGCTGGTCCAACAATGTTGGGATATAATCCAAAGAACAACAGATTCAGCTTTCTAAGCAAAATGGAAAGCCCCTCAAAATGTCTTTAAGGCCATAATGAACTGTTAAACTTTGAAAGCTATCTAAAATATTATGAGGATAAAGTACCATGGAATAGGCAAAGTGTACCAACAAGTACTCCATACCATGGAAGAGAAGTATTCCACACAGGCAGCATCAATTGAGTTTGCAAAAGACAGAACCAGACTTGGATGGTGTGTTTCTTGCCATCATCATCATCATCATAATCATCATAATCATCATCATCATCATCATCATCATCATCATCATCATCATCAATTTCCACAGAATGTTGGGATCATTCATTTTATCATATCTGGCAGCCAAGAGTGATGGGTAATGGGCTAAAGGGTGTGTTCTTGGATTGCTGAAGAGCTATAGATGCCATGCTGGACAATGGCAAATGTTGTTCAATGTCTTAGAGGTGAATTCTATTATGCTATAAAATTTCTCTTAAAAGCTCTGCCTATTTCCCAACAGGAACAGATATGCATGCCCATCCACACAGACTCATCCTCATGAAGATCTTGTGCTCCAACTTAACAGATGTGAAGGACACCTACTCAGTCAAGCACTGGCACAAGGCAATGGGGACATAAATTTAAAGAACATGGTATCTCTGTCTCCCAAGAATTCAGAATCCACACAACAAGGACCTTTTGGCAAGACCTACCCACAGGCTCATTTGTGAAAATTAAATAGAAATCAGTTTATAATGCAACCCATGTAAATTTCTAGGATTTAAATTCTTAGATCAGGCTCCCAAATAGCAAACTTGAATGCACCTCTGAGTTGCCTGACAGGCTGTGTGGTACCACTTGATCATAGACTATGGGACATCACCCCAATAGACTGAACTCATACTTAAGGCAAGACCCAAGAATTTATGTCTCTAACTAGCTCTCAGGTCATTCTGTTGTTAGTGTTGGCTATCTGAGGACCACACTTTGAGAACTAGCATCCAAGAACAATATCCTTCAGAACGAAAGCCGTTGTTTCACCTATTTCTTCTTCAGAACTATTTAGGACCTCTTGTCACTTCTCTGGACCTGGGAGACATCACTGTACAAGTCTGTAATTCTCTTTGTGTTATTTTTGAAGGAAGCCTGATACATAATTCTCACTGGGGAAAACTGGCCTGAACTTAAGTGTGTGTGTGTGTGTGTGTGTGTGTGTGTGTGTGTGTAAAATGAATAAAGGTGATTTGGCAAAATATTACTTGCTATTTCATTATATCTGAAAATAATAAAGGCAAAACTTTTATAATACAAACTAAATGTAAGCTCCATAACTTTCTTGCCTATAGGGATGGGTGAAAAAGAAATCCTTGTATAGTATTGGTAGGTGGTGGGTGTGACAGTCAGGATCTATCCTCATGGGAGAACACTGTGAGAATCAGACGGGAGGCAGCAGAGTGCTCTGTAAATTTCCTATCTATCTGTCTGTCTGTCTGTCTGTCTGTCTGTCTGTCTGTCTGTCTGTCTGTCTGTCTGTCTGTCTGTCTGTCTATCTATCTATCTATCTATCTATCTATCTATCTATCTATCTATCTATCTATCTATCTATTTTTATAACGGAAAGAAGCCTGGCCTGTGAAGCTCAACAGGCATTTATTTGAATCTTGGCAGTGTTTCTTGCATTACTACAGGCAAATCACTTGGACCCTTCGAGTCAGTTTCCTCCTTGGAAATGGAAGTGATAATAAATACCTGTCACTGTTTGGGGCTGAATGAGATGATGAGCGTAAACAGTGTCCAACACAAAGCCTGGTCTGCTGTGAATGGAGCAGTGAATGTTAAGTGTTTTTTTTTTTTTTTTTTTTTTTCTATCCTTGTAAAACAGCTCCCACCTGACATGTGGGCAGCTCAGGGACTTAGCGGGGGAGGTAGTGTTAGTCTGACTAGCAGCCATCTCTGTTATCTGGAGCTCATAGTCAGGAAAAGTGATGCTATTGCCCCTAGTGCCTGGGCACCTGTGGACAGCTTCCCAGAGATCAGCGTCAGGCCCTGGCTCCCTTTATCTGCCTCTCCCTTTCCTTTTCCCCCTTTTTCCTCTCCCCCATCTTACTCCCATTTCCAGGTACCCATTTATCTGTGATTCTCATAGGAAAAGGGCTCTCAGCTGAGGTGTTCACAGCTTCGTTTACACTCAAGTGAGTGGTAAGGTATTATAGGGGTTCTCTAAGTGAAGAAAAAGTTAAGGAGTGGGCATTCAATTATATCCTTCTAGGTATTAGAAGGTTCTAGGCACAAGGTTATGGGGTTGGTCTAGGGTGGAGAAAGCCCTTCATTTTACCTTGAAATCATACTGGATCACTTTCTAGGTCAGACCTGGACTTGCTCTTGATAACATTTTCATTTTAAGCAACTGAAAGAATGATATATTGCTCAGAGTTCTTCCCAGACTGCCTGGAAGAACTAGTCACCTGGCAGCTGGGTAGACGTTTCTGAGCAGTGCCTGTCCTCTGCATCACACACAGCCTGTCTGTGTTCTCCTTCCACAATCTTTGATGAGAGGCACCACTGTCTCCCCTCACCCTGCACAGTGCCTGCAATATGCCAGCATGCAGTCTTTTTGCATTTTGCTTTGGTCATGTACCATTCTTACATCCAAGGGATACAGACTGTGAGCATGTTTTATGAAATGAAATATTAAATGGTTTAAGGACACAGTCTTGCATTTTGTGCTTCCAAGTTTCTTTTTCTTATTACTCTCAAACTTACGTTGTAAGGCATTGCCACTTGCAAGGCCATGGTCCTGGCATCTTGGCACATAATCCAAGCTACTGATCTATGTCCATCCCCACAAGCTGAGAAGTCCAAGGAAATCTTTTAGACTGACAAGGAGGGAAAAAAACCAAATCCTTGCTAGATGCAGACACAAGACCGTCACTGGCACACGAACATGAAGAAAAGAGCTCACACATATTTGTTTCCCATCAACCTGAATCCACATCCTCACATTCAAAAGACGTTAAATTTCTGTGCAGCAATGTGCTGTCACATGCTTACCAAGAGCTCTTTCAGACTGAAGAGTCATGTTTTCTAATCCCTGCTAATTTCCACAGTATAAGTACTCCTACCATCAGGGATTGTAAGCCACTAGGCTCGGAGTGGGGAAGACACTCACAGCCCCATGCTGGCATCTATGAGATCTATTCCAAATAAATGGTGAATGTTTAAAATGTTTTTAAAAATTATTAAGGAAAGGCAAACTGTCATGGATTTCCTTCATCTAGCTCGCTGTCAAAGTCAAAATGACCTGAAAGGTAGATAGTTTTGATTCAGGACATTGAGGCAGCCATGACAGCACAACTGTAGTCACTTGCAGAAGGGGACTTTCGTAACTGCTACAGAACGTGGCAGGGACAATGGGATAGGTGTGTTTTCAGGAAAGGAGGAGTATTTTGAGGGAGATTAAAGATAATGTATCTTTCACTGTAATAAGGTCTTTGTTTAAACATTCAGCATGATTTTCAGTTATACTTCATGGTATTCTTCACATATGGGATAAAGAACATAGCTAAAACAACGAGGGTTCTGTGCATATGTTATCTTGTCTTTGAAACAATTCATCAATCTCATTTTATATATCTTAACAATGATTATGTCTAACAATTGGTTCAAAAATCTCTTGCAAAGGTAGCAGCTGGTTCTCAAAAGCTGCTATGAGCTGGTTCTGTATTCTCGGACTCTCCTAGCTATCACAGCTCTTAGCAATAGCTCTGGAATGGTGGCAGTGCCCATGTAAGGGTGCTACTATTACTGCTTGGAGTTTCCAGAAACCTTTTGTCCCTACAGTGATTAACAGGAATCCATGCTCAGCACTGCCCTTTCCTTAATGTGTTTGACAGCTCCCTGCTACATTTGTTAATACCATTTGGCTTTAAAAACTCAAGAGTACAATGCAACAAAGCTGTCGGCAAATGCACACCCTCATCTTCCATGCAGCTGCTTCCTGTGCCTCTGTGCATGAGAAAGTCCGCTACACTGGCCCTCCCTTCCCCTCACAGCCTGGGCTTCCACTCATCTGCTCTGGGGTCACACTTCTGCTGACTCGCAGGAGGTGAGCTTTGCTGCTTGACGGTGTGCTTCACTGAGGTACAGATGTCTCGCCATGTCAAGCAGGAGATGGCGGTATCAAAATATGTCTTTTAAAACCTCAAATTTTAAACACTATCTATTTGAGCTCAAGATATAACAAGTACTTTCCAGTTATGACAAAAGCCAATAATTTGGGTAAAGTTGTTGCTGTTGTGTGTGTGTGTGTGTGTGTGTGTGTGTGTGTATGTGCACATGCATGCAAAAACAACCTATTTTACTTTCCCCACTGCTAAGGTTTTCAGAGGTACAGAATACAGGGTTTTCAAGTCAGAAGAAACTAGAGAAAATGTTGTGGTTTTAGAAGCCTCATAGAAAATATTTCACAGAAATGAGAAACTTAATGGGATCTGATCAGGTTATTGTGTCTAGAATATATTAACCACCAGGTGTTTAAGAAGTACAACTATGCAACATGTGTGGATTCATTTACGAAAAATAATGCTAATACATTGATCTAACTGCTCCATTGAATGGATAGGCTCTAGATAATAAGGGGCAGCATTAGATCCATTTCACAGAAGAAACTGCGAGAGATATTGTCAAGAAAAATCCTTCATTTTACACGAAAATTTTCTTTATATACAGGGACTTTATTCTGCAATTAGAACTCAATAAAATATTTTTGTTTTTAATTTCTGTTTTATTAGAACATGGCTACAGTACATGATTATATTCATCATGGAGAATTGTATATGTACATAACTTACACACTGCAATTCTTATTCTTTTTCTTTCCTTGTGCTCTGCTCCCCTTTTTTGTGGCTGCAGATTCATTTATTTATAAGTCCTTAGTAAGCTATCATGTGTACGGATATTTTATTTATGTATTTTCTACAGAGTCTACAGGGTCTCACTACTAGATCAGACTCGTAGTGATCTGCCTGTTTTCAGCCTCCCAAGTGCTGGGATTACAGTTGTGCTCCACCATGTCCAATCTCAATTACTGCCTTCTCAGTGCACCCTGGGGGTGGGGCCAGTAGGGCATGGGGTGGGGGGGATCAAACCCCGGTCCCTGCGTGTGCTTAAGCAGGCGTTTTATTTCTCTGAGCTATCTGGCCAGCCCCTATATAGATGTTTTAAAATAACTAAACATCAGAAATAAATTGAGAACCATCTAAGACACAAAGATGTGTGTCCCACTCTACCAAGAGGCAGGTGATTTAGGTAGGAGAAAACAGAATTCCTCCAGGGACATGGATCCCTAACCAGTGGATCACATCATGACTGAGAGGAAAGCAACAAACAAGAAAAACTCAGATATTTTTGTTTTAAAATTCTTTCATACTTCACTTCCAAGAGGACATTACTAACAAATGCAAATTAAGATCACAAATGTGCCAGTATACACCCATGAAGTTATAGGGTAAAGCGCACAGCAGTACGGGGAACCGCAGGAACCCGCGCGTCCCTGGAGGGAGTGCACACAGATCACCCATTTGACTACAGCTTGGTTCACCTGACTGAAGGAGAAGATGCTGATGGAGTCTGATTACACCATGCAGTTTCTAGACAGATCCACCGGGACACATATGGGCGCACACGCCAGGAGCCGTCACAGCAGCTTGGCTCTCACTGCCTCCCAGATGGACAAAATCCAATGAACAACAATGCTACAGTGCATAATTGTGGCAAAGTCACATGATGAATATTAAACAGAAAAAACCAATATTTGTATGTAATATAGATGAGCCTTGCAATGATAACACTGAGTGAAAGAAGACTTATATTTAAAATATACGTATATACATATATAATCATGCACATATATATGTATATATGTAAATACATATACATAGCCCTCAATATTTTCACACATTCAAAATTTATTTATTTTTATTTTTTTTTTTATTTTTTTATTTTTTATTTGTTTGCTTCTTTATTTATTTTATGGCTGGCTCAGCCTACCCTGGTGGTGGGGCTGGCGCAGCATGTGGTGCCGGGGATGGAACCGCAGTCCCTACAGTTGCCTGAGCTTTCCTAAGCAGGCGCTTTAGACCACTGAACTATCTCGCCTGCGCTCAAAATTTAAAAACTATAAAAATTATGTTGCTTAGGGATGCATATATGGGAAACAAAACAATATTTTTTTTTAGAAAGCAAGGAGGTTGTTATTATAGAAGTCAAAATAATGACCTCTAGTGGGATGAAAGGAAGCAGGGCTAAGAGTTTTGCCTTGTTTTTTCTCTCTTTTTTTCCCGTCTTTTTTGTAATTGGTTTTTAGGTGAGGTTTGTTTTTTGTTTTTGGTGTCCAGCACTGAACCCATGGCTTCCAGTTTGCTGGGCAAGGATCCTACTGCTAAGTTAAATCCCTAGCCATAGGCTGGGATCAGAGAAGAGCTTGTGGGGAGTTTTGGTTGCTAGCAATGCTTATTTGCTAACTTTGTGGCAGGAGCCTAATTCTTTAAAATCATTTTTTTAAAATGTAGAGCATATTTTAAATTTAAAGCATACATTTGACACACTTTACTATAAACACACATTCATGCACACTAGGAAGTAACAGAGCTCTAGTCAGGTCAGGAACTAGTTAGAACTAGCCAGTTCTGAAAGCCTTTGGTGTCCCTGGATAGCCCAGAACCACAGTAACTCTCTCTGTGGGTAGGCAGCAGACAAGGGCAGGGAGGGATACTACTAGAGGTGGAAGGGTCCAGATGCTGAGGCAAACAACATGACCACATTTGTAGTTTTACATATTAACCCCAGCGGCAGAGGCAGAAAGGAATGGAAAGAGAAGATTCAGAGGAAGCAGGGCAGGGCAGCAGAATAAAATTGCTGCTACAGAGTTCCTGCCTGGGGAGTGACCTACTCCTGAAGGAAATCCTCAGAACAAGGGAGGCAGAAGTACTACTGTGTGAGTTCAGCACAGATTCCCCCAGCTCCTGACCAGGACCTAGACTAAAATGAGACCCAAGAACCACACATGACCTGGAGGTTTACATTCTGAGTCTCTCAGAAGATGATAAAGTCTTGAACAGCAACAGGAAGCAAAGTAAGATCAAATCCCTCAGTAGAGTTTTAGAAAGAAAAGATTCAGTGGCTTGCTATGCAATTATTTTTTTCCTTTTGCTTATGGGAAATAAGAAAATTACAGGGAATATAGGCTTCTAGTTCTATTTTATTTATTAATTTATTTTTATAACTTTTAATAAGAAATAAGAATGTATAACAATTTGACACTTTCAAAACACTTTAGTAGTACATTTCAAATATTTGATACAATGCATATTGCTGTCCTCCTATTCGTTATACAGAGCACAGGACACACATGTTATAATTTTTCAAATCATTATTGGTACAACCAAATTTCTTCTCATTGAGCTAAAAAAAGTAGTTGTGTACATAATCCAATGTTTAATAATTGCAGTGGGTTGTTGGTAAAACTGGCAATGTTGGAAGCTGTTGATTTAAGCCTTTTACAGCTCAGCATTCTAAACTACCTTTCCATTTTATGCCTTGTGATTATTCAACAAGCCTACCAATACATGAAGAAATGCTCCACATCGCTAGCCATTTGTGAAATGCAAATTAAAACAACACTTAGATACCATTTCACCCAGAAAGAATGGCTATCATAAGGAAATCAAGCAACAAGTGTTGGAGAGGCTGTGAGGAAAAAGGAACCCTTCTCCACTGCTGGTGGGAATGCACTGGTGCAACCATTATGGAAAACAGTGTGGAGACTCCTTAAAACACTAGAACTCAAAATCCCATTCAATCTAGCTATCACCCTACTGGGAATTTTCTCAGAAGAACTAAAGACATCATATCATAGTGATATCTGTGAACCTATGTTTATAGCAGCACAATTCATAATTGCCAAATCTTGGAAACAACCAAAATGCCCATCATCTGAAGAATGGTTGAAATAGATGTGCTACTTTTCTACAATGGAATATTACTCAACTATAAAGAATGGTAAACTAGAAGACTTCACATATAAATGGATGTATCGTTAACATATACTTATAAGTGAAATAAACCAGACCTATATGTGTAAATATTGTATAGTCTCCCTAGTGTAAGATCTCAAAAGAAGAAACAAAAATGGAGAGGCATAACACAGCTGAATGGAAATCAAGGACTTAAGGGTTAAACAATGAAGTGACTGCAAACAGAAAAGATAGGAAGTATGGGAGGGTCAAAGCCATGCACTGATGTACACAGGATGGGCTAGATAATGGTCATAGGAACCTCCAAAATGTTTGTGACACTGAGGATAGCCATGTGTAATAGTAAAAAATATGCTTGGAATACCTGTCATTCTGGTCTTTTAAATATGTGCTGCTTCTAATGTAATTTCAGTTACAGCTATACTCTCTCAAGTAAACGGCTGGTTTATAAGAAAACAAAATAAGGGTATTAAATGAGAGTAAGAGACTAGGAAAATGCCATAGGATTGACTGGCTACAATTTTGTATATACTTAGATTTCTAAATGTGTAAAAATGTGTAGCTGCTTTTATCACATTCTATAGATTTGTTAGAATATCAATGATTGGTAGAAAATACCAATTCCAAGTTAAGTCTAAAATATATGATACTCAGAAAGACAGTAATGTCATGCTCAAGTACCTATTTTATGGAGCAATAGCATCAGTAAGCTTTTCTTCTGGTGGGTTAACAATATAAGTTTACAGATCAAAAATGAGAGAAAAAGAAGGGCTCCAAGGATAGCCAATATTTTGGCCCTACCCCTTCAAGGTCAGTGAGGACTCAGGACATAAGAGCACTTGTGCTATAACATCCTATAACTCAGTGGTTTTCCAAATTTTCTGTTCAAGGAGATTATGGGGCTACATAGAAAAGGGACTGAAGATACATAGTGTGCCAAAGGAGAATCACCTAGAGAGAAAACATTCTCTCAGGCTTTCACAGAGAGCAAACTGGTCAAGCAATGGCTGTGACTCATCCAGACACCTGACACTGACAATAGTTCTACAAAGCACTGTATGTGGCTCCAAAGTAAATCCTGAAGGGATTTGACTGACATTGGGAGATACAAAAGTTGCATGTTTTGCTGTACAGTTCGTGCTTAAACTTGTCCTTAACCTCTCAGGCTTCTAGTTCTTAAGTGAGGTCTGCTGGTGGCCACAGTGACCCGATACCCTGTCTTTCCACTGTCCATGCTTTCATGAAATATAGTTGTTCAAGAATGCAATGACTCACTCTAAAGTTTGCATCCTCTTTAGGGAGGAATATTGTCTCTTTGCTTAAGAATTAATAAAGAAAATAGAAGCGAACTTCAAAGAGTGATGGCTTAATTTAATTATTGCTTAATTGCTGGCCTTTCCCCTTAGGACAAATGCCCTTGCAGGGGACAGTGTGGCTCACTAGAAGGCTGCCCCACCAACTTGCACCCTGCGTTCACCAGGCTCCAGGCTGAAGGAGGCCTGTACAGATACTTTTAAGCTTTCTGTCTCCACTGCAAAGATGTCATAGGTGAGTATGATACGATTTAGTTTCAGTATTGCTTAAAATTTCCTCGTGAGGGGAAAGAGATCCTAAATAATATCTGCTGTCCCTGGAAGTAATTACCATTAATCAGAGACAGTCCTTAAGTTTCCGAAGAAATAAAAATGAGTTCAGTTTTGTTAACAAGAAACATGAAAGTAACTTGAGCAGGCGTCTAGCCAGGAGTAGACTGTATGTCTAGTTTAAGACAGAAGCCAGGGCTAAGTCGTAGCTGTGTGTGGCTGCGACAGAGAGGATCTTTAGACAATGATGCTGACAACTAACAGTTCTTGATGAGCACTCTGATTGCTATGTGCTTCACTCTATGCTCAGCAACCAATAAACCTTATCTAGTGTAATTCCTTGAAGAAATAATGAATGATGTAACTGTTATCGTCCCTATTTTATAGATGAGTAGTCCAAGACCTACATAGATTAGGAGTATTCTAAGCCACTGCTGTAAACTTCTTAGCAGTGGGGCTCACCATGTGTTGGTTATCACAGGACTATGTTGAAATAAATCTCCTGCTAGAAACCATATTCTCTGTTTACCAGTCTAAGAGCTCAGATGAGGAACTTGGGTAACCTCCCACCTTTCTGCAGAGGATTGGCAAGGAACACAATTTGCTTTGAAACCAAAGGACTAGGGGCAGAGGACAGCTACTGCATTTACATATCACTCAGTTTCCTCTCATTGGACCACTTTGCCTATATAGGGGAGTAGGAGGAAATGGGCAGATATTTTTAAGCAGTTGGGATCCCGAGATCCTGACAGTGAGGGAAACTGTCATGAAATCCCTTCCTGTGAACTGGATCCACGAGTAAACACCTTAGCTTCCTGCTCTACTTAAATGCAGCAATAGATGCATAGGTTAGGAAACTGGCAGTTCTCAATTTTACTAAAAGATTGTTTTCTTTTCTGTTTGAACTACACATAATTCTACCAAGATAATATTGAATTAAAGCCACACTTGTACTTAGACAATAATGCTATTAAGGAGGTATTTTGTACCCTGGTGATGTTTCACAGATAGATTTTAAGTCTAAGAATAGTGTAAAAGCAAGAAAACTGGTCTTTTATGTGTGGTTTGCAGTGCTGGAAACATTTTCTAGCAGCACAGTATGGCAGACAGGACAGCCAGAACACCTGGTTTTCAGCTCTGGCAAGCACCGTGTGACATCCATGAAGCCACTTAACTTCTCTCAGCTTCAGTTTCTTTTAGGTCTTCTCTCCAAAATCTTCTCCAGTTATAAAGTACCAGACATGGGCCTATTTATGTCACAGGTCTTTATGTAAACATAATCGTAGATTCTGAAAGACACAAGGAGGCTCGTATTTCTACTTATGTCAACCCCTTTCACAAAATTGTAAGTGTATGCAGTGCACAGTGTGTCCTTTCTTGAGTCTATGAGAGGGTCAGCCAACTTCCTCTAGAGCCCACAGAGCCTAGCTGGCCTTGTTTCTCTCTAAACCAGACTTTGATGCAATCTGTTGAGCAGAGAGGAATATAACCAACCCAGAATGAAGCCTCATTAAGACAAACATGGGTGGAATGTCAGGCTGGGAACAGCAAAGCCTTTTTCTGTGCCTTAACAGATGGCTGGGAAAACAAAGTCTTGTTGATCTGGTTAAAACAAATCAAATGCAAAGAACTCTTCTTTATAATGAAAGAGAGAGAGTGAGTGAGTGAGCGAGAGAGAGAGAGAGAGAGAGAGAGAGAGAGAGAGAGAGAGAGCACATGTGTGTAGTATCTGAGTTTAACACGTGCAATTCAGGGCTTTTCAACCTCAGCACCATTAACATTTTAGGTCATGTAATTGTTTCAAAGGCCAACTTCAGCTCTGTGGAGTATTTGCCTCCATCCCTAGCCTCCATCCTCTATATACCAGTAGCATAGAGCTCATCTAATTTTATTTTATTTATTTATTTTTTTGGTACAAGGTCTCACTATGCTGTTCAGATTTACAGTGATTCTCCTGTTTTCAGCCTCCCCAGCAGCTGGGATTACAGGCATGCGCTACCATGCCCAGACTAAAGCTCATCTAGTTTTGACACCACATATTCTGTACCCATTGCTAACATGTCCTCTGAAAGGGGTACACATAGTTACACAGGTACACCTTCATAGTATACCTATGTACATCAATGACATCAGATGCCTGCATGGCACTTTCAGTTTCATGAAGATAATTTCTAAACTTTTAGCTTTAGTAGGGATCAGGAGATCAAGTCTGATTACATAATTCTGTAGAAAAAAGAAAATTGCAGCCACGAGAAAATAATGGCTATCTACCTAGCAACTGTATAAAATAATAGAATTGCAAGAGATCTCAACTTTATCAAGTGCAATCTCGGTCTTTCTAATTTCTGTTCTTCTGCTCACTACACTGATCATTAGTGGTCATTTGCCCTGACAGACTGGGTATTAAGTGAACTTTAATTTTATCATAGAAGGCAGCTGAATTTATGTGCAATTACTCCAAGACACAGTCTTTCCGGAGCATGTTCCTCTTGATACGCTAAGTGGTGACAGGTGGAGACAGCTCTAGAAGCAGGCCTCACACCCACTGAGTTCCACTTAGGGCTCACGGCAGCACAATTATCTAGTCAACTGCTCTGGAGAGAACATCATCTCGAAAACATGACCAAGTTCACACTATCATAATTAATCAGACAACTACTCTCGTGTGACGGCAGTTAACACCTCGCAGACTTGAACTGTCTTTTTAACCCCAGGAAGCACTGTTCAGATTAAGGTTGAACTCTATTTACAGAGTCCCACATTTGGATGCTAATTAGCACAATAATACCCACAATGCCATGCTGCTTCCATGTTTCACCTCTGGGTGGAAAACACTAAGTAAACCATGGGTCAGAAGAAGTAGGATTGTGTCAGTAGAACATGTATATTCTCTGTGGAAAAATATTTAAACACATTACTCCAAACATCCCAGCCTTTTCACATTTTGTAAAGGTGTCCTACAATAACTGTCTTGAAAAACATAAGCTTTATGGGACAGATCAAGACAGGACTACAGAATGAATTATAAGAATCCTTTAAAAAAGCAAAGGGTGGGGCCACTGTGTACTAACTACATGTACATGTATACCAGGAGCTTGGATGGATCTAGCTGCAATGTGAAAATGATGCTATCAGCTTTTTAACTATAATGACATCACATCATCTTCAAATATTTAGAAGCACAGACAAAACTGAAATACACTTTGGATTGGCATGCATTTTGATTCTGAAAACCGAAGGCTCTATTAACTTTAGGCCTGACAGTTTTAAAGCATTTGAGGAGTCTCAAATATCTGTGTATATTGGGTTTTCCACTTTTGAGCATTCATCTACATAAGTAATTATTTGGAATCACAGTGCTAATAAACCCTATTGTAAAGTGCATAGCTAAAAAAGGCATCTGTATATAAGCTGCACTTGTGTTCAACGCAAGGCAGCACTCAGAGATCTGAGAAGGTCAATTATTATTCAAACAGCAATCAGAGAATAGCTGCAGAAATGGACAATCTGAGAAGCAGAGGTGGAAAGGAGCCATTTATGTGACATGGTATGAAAGGAGAGAGGGTTGATAGGTGAGGTGTCCAGTTAGAACTCAGCAAAACAGCACAAATCTCTAGTAGGTATCACCGATAAAGGTCAAGGGGAACAGAGTTATGACAGTGAACTTTCCAAACACTGACAGGAAACAAAAGTACTGTTTTCCATTGTGCTGCCTTGCTATTCACAGAAAACCATTACAGAAAACCTTCGCAGAGAGGTTTATTGATTTACACAGCCACGCATTTGTCACATACTGCAGAGCACATTAGAAGCTGCACAGGTACTTCAGGTGTCCTCAGCACATTTGCCTTCTGCTTTGGGCTTGGACTGGGTTCTTGACTGGAAGAGAGTCCTCAGTGGGAAGGCCTCATTCAAGAGCAAGTCTGCAACTTCATAAAGGTGTGGTCTTGAGGACCCTTCCTAATGCTCAGTTGAGAAATCACCCTCCTGGTTGATGGGCTCTGATAGGGAATGTGTCCTGTGAAGGGACCTACAACGTGTACAGAGGTTCACAGAGAGGTGACACACAGTTTTCCTCCCGCTCACCACTGAAACTCCCTGACTACCGCTTAGGCTTCACTGCTGGGGCCTGTCCTGCGCTCTCAAGGGAGGCAGCAGAGCGATGCACAGGAGAGGCTGCACCCGCATCTACCTCCCGTGGCAGGAATTTCAGTTCCACTGCCTACCAGGGCTCTGGTTTTGGGTAAGTGACTGCTTCCCAAGCCATTCTCCAACCCGCAAAGTGGGGGCAGAAGGAATATTAAGACCACAGATTGAGGCGAGGTTGAAATGAGCCAATGTCTGCAGGGCATAGGTGGTGCCTCTATTAGCGCAAAATTATACTGCAGAGCTATAGCCTCTGGACATATGTGGGTATTCAGAAATGAATGAAACTTAAACCTAAAACTTCATTTCCTCAGGTACACCACCATATTTCAAATACTCAACAGTTGGTCTGGGGTTATATCTCAACAGCATCAGTGCCTGCCTGGCAAGCACAAGGTCCCAAGTTCTATCCCTGGCACCACAAAAACAAAAACCCCTCAGCAGTTACATCTTAGAAAATGGCTGTCATACTGAACATGCACTCAGAACTCTTCAACACTGTTGAACATTCTACTGGATTTATCTCTTCTAGTGGTAGAATTTTAAGTTTTATTAAATAGTTCTTTATAGGTTTGATGATTTAATCTGAAGCACAGGCTCACATCTGATCGTTATTGAAATTGGTAGATGTGTTCACTTGATACTGCATATTGATATATGCCACTTGATACATTTTTATACCATGTTTTTCTTCCAAATCACATTTTTGTCTTTATCTCAATTCATCCTCACAATATCTTTTGAGGTAAATACATTAGGCATCTATCATTCTAATCTTATACTGAGGAGCAAGAGCTATGTGCACAGCATCTACAGTCACATGAGTAAGCGAGTTTAGCCTTTGTACCATTTTGAGAATAACAAAATGTTAGGTAAGAAATCTAGCCAGGAAATTCTTATTTTTCCTGATTTAATATCAGTAAGTGTTTGTTGGTGTGAACTTTAAAAATACTATAGTTCATTAGTTAGATGATCGATTTTTCACTTACCAAAAAGTAAATATTTTCCCACATCACTAAACATTACTTGGTCACACAAATGCAGAAGATAGTATGAGGGGCTATATTATTTAACTATTTCCCACTTTCGTGATTAAAATAATATGTCAAAGAGTGTGCTTCAATGTGACTTTTGATTTAAGTGATAGAGTATTTCTGACAACGGAGCCCTGCAATTAGAATGAGCCCCATTGACTGAAACTTTAGAACTTTCTCAGGCACTCCTGATACTTGTTACAGTTTTACTTTCTGGAAAGGTGACATCGATTGTCACTTCCCCAGAGCTCCTGTGAGTGTCCCTAGGCCTCTCCAGTACCAGTTGCTACCATTTAAACATTTTACCAATTGCGTACATGAACCGTCCTCTTCATACTTCACATTAGACATCTTTGATTGCATGCGAGGCCAAGTGTTCTCTCCCTGATTTACCAGTTGCTGGTATTTTCCTACTTGGTGAATTGTCCTTTGATGTCTTTTGCACAGCTTTCTCTCACCAAATTTGTTGTGAATTTGTATCAAGTGTTCATATACAAAGGACAGCAAAAATTGGTTGAGTTCTGAGATATTTTTTGTTTTTCTTTTAATTTTGTTTCCAATATTTTTATTCCTGTAATGACTGCATTAAATATTTATAAAGTCAAATCAATCTTTCCTGTCCTTTGTGATTCCCTTCATTGATTTTATAATCAGAAAATCCTCTTCTCACCAGAGAGCAATTAAATAGCCACTTTTGTTTGCTTCAAGCTTAATGATGTTTCAATTGTCTTTTTTGTACATTTACCCCTTTAAACCCTATTGGATTTATATTATGTTATGCTGTCAAGCAAACACACTATCCTGTTTTTATTCCCAATGCTGATATAATTTTTCTTACCTCAGAACATTTTAAACAGTAGCTATGTGTCTTCATAGGAAGCCACATCTTGTTTATCCAAATTACAGTCTTAAAAGTTTGTAGGATTTATTATAGGGTGATTTTGTTTTGTTGATTTTCCTTGTCTAGAACCATTACTGTACTAATTTAGCTAGTATGAGTTCATTCTACCTTAACATAGAAAAAGCAAAGAAGTATTGGTAAAGTCTTTTGTTTTTCAAACAATTCTTGGTATGCTTGTTTTCTTTATATGATCCATAAAACAATTTTAAGTCCTTCCTATAGCCCTCCCCTAGCCAATTGATTTTTTCCTCATAAAATTGTAATTTAATTTTTAAATTATTGGGAGAAAAAGTAGCAGCTTTGCAATATTTGCCTTCCCATCTAGGAGCATGGTACATGTCTTTATTAAATTCTGTTTTATTTCTCTCAACAAGTTTTATAGTTCTCTTTAAGTGGGTTTTGAGCTTCTTTAAAACTACTATTTTATGGCCTTCATTATACATATACATTAAATTTTTCTCAATTATTTGAAACATTATTTCCAATTTACTGGAAACTACTGATTTTTGTATAGTTATACCTCACTGCTTCATGGTTCTTTTATTAATTTTAATGTTTTCTTTCCATAGAATTTTGCAGGCGTGCAGTGTAAATAATGTCAATTGCAAATATTTTTTCTCCTTCCCAACAATCATGTTTTTATTTCTGATTATCATGGGAACGAAGGTGGCAGAATTCCTGAAACAATATTAACACTAATGATGCTGACTGCTGGCACCAGCATCTCAGACTACACCTGATCCAGCAGCGTGCTTTACTCTGGAAGTGATACGATTACTACTGGATGGAGACCTTCTGCGTCCTACCAGGATACTGTGTTCACTTCTGATTCTCCAAGAGCATGAAACATGAATCGATTTGGAATTGACCAAAAAATTTTGACCTATCATTTTTCTTGGGTAGAGTTTTGATTTCTTTTCCAGATTATAGTATCATATAATCTTTTTGTAATGTTTAAAATAGCTAGTAGGGAAAGGCAATTATTTAATACTGAAATTTTAAATTTTCAACTGTTTAAAAACATAAAAAATATTAAAATTTTAGGAATGATAGGAATTGAACAATGGTTGTTATATTGCATATTGTTGTCTTCAAATTACTTTTTCAGTTTACCACATAAAAGCAGGCAAAATTGGTTGAAAAATTAAAATGAAGAGAAAATAAGCATTAACTACTCCTTTTAATAGATCAGCAGAAATCAGCAGTACAATTCCCCAACTTATCCTATATACATATACAT
>PVKN010005326.1:0-31067 GCA_004027915.1 Capromys pilorides | reverse complement strand
GCCATATATTACTTTCAGGTATCATTTTATTTATTGATGTCCAAGATAATGGCAGCAAACACAGTATCTTCAAAAATAAGGTATATAATCAACAACCTGAAAACTATGTCCATTGTCTTCCTGGGACCAAGAGAATAACGCTAGCAAATAACCTTCGTGATAGCAAGACACAAAACATGCAGTGCTCCTTAAGAATTAAACTCTTATCAGCTATTAAAAAAAAGGAATGAAGGAAGGACCACAGCTCCAACCATTCTGTGCAACTGCAACAGGAGCCCAAATAGCATAGAAAGCTTCACCTCAGGGGACAAAAGAAGGAAAGTGGAGGTCACACCTGCCAAGACTAAAGAATGTTTCCAAGATTCAGTTGATGCATCTTGACTTAAAATGAGAACGGTTATCTTCTTAGAAAAATAGTAGCAAGTAGAGCCACCCTCTCACGTGTGACCCTCTGGTTTATGTAAATCAGTCAGGCAGGAGAGTAGCGTGTCCCAAACCTAGCTTGCTGCTTTGATTTCTATTTTAATGACAACACTATGACAAATGTAGCATGAATACAGAAGAGACTCTGTCAAATATAGCAACTTAGATGCTCAAAATTGAACGAATCATGAACAGAATAACAACACTGATAATGACTAATGAATACCTAGGCTCTGTTTCCCAATAAATGACTGATGAATACCTTGGTTTTGTTTCCCTAAAGTGAAAGCAAATAAGTGGCTGTGATGAATTCAGGTGAAAACTATACCTAACGTAAATACAAGCGAGTTTTCCGAATCCAACTATGTCAAACAAGGAAGTTCTCTGAAATAATAAGCTACAGTTATGAATAAGAATAAATTTCTTATAAATAAGAATAAATTTCTTATAAAGAAATGCACTTATTAGTCAATGTGGAATTAGCTATAGAACAATTTTCTCAGAGCAGGCATTCATGTGTTAAATACTAAAGCGTGTAGTTCAGATGAGTTATGTGGGTTAAGGACAAGGGTCACAAACCTGCCATTCCCTATCCTATTAAAACCTAAAATGTCTGCACAGTCAGATCCCCCTATTGAGATAACACCTGCTCTTTTTCTAGGAGAAGGGAACAAACCAATTGGTTACCACAAAACAAAGAATTCCTTCAACATTTCCTCTGTCCAACCCTAAGTTCTTGAATCCTGGTTTGTAGAAAGGGAATTAGGGGTGACATCAAAATATCTGTTTTCAGTGGAACCCAGAAGCCATATGCCTCCATTCTGTACTTGTATAATAAGGCAGAAATAAGCACAGGAAAGACAATCTATTTTGATTCGCCTAGCAACAATATTCAAAAGACTCTTGAGATGTTCTTTTGAGAGAGAAAGATTGCTCCTGATGTGGACAAATTTGGGAATGTAGTAAAATAATAAATAGAATAACTGTTACCATGTGGGTCCAGTCACTTGGAATAATTTTATGCTCACTGCTGTTAAACATTAGAGCTTAATGTATAATTGTTACTGCTATTTCACATGCACATTCTGTGAGCACTCACAAATTCCAAGGGATAATTCTCCCAAATGCGAAATGCCTCTTATATAGTGGTGATAGTGGGAAGAATTTTTTTTTTTTTTTTGTACACGGTCTCACTACGCAGCTTGGACTCATAGTGATTCTCCTGTTTCCTGCTTCCCAAGTCCTGGGATTACAGGCACATGTGCCACCACACCCAGACTCCATCAATAGCTCAGTGAGCTAGAGAGCTGGCCAGGATAGCAGCTGGGGCCAGGAATCGAACTTTGGCCCCTGTGCTTCCCTCAGCACGCGCTTAGTCTGCTGAGCTATACCACTAGCCCTGATAGTGGGAAGATTTGCCAAAATGCACTCCTACATTTCTAGTTCTTTTCCATATTCTACTATGGATATAATGTGGAATTTAAAGAGGAGAAAATGAAATCAAGATTTGAGAAAGGGACTAGGGATATAGGTCAGCAGTGTAGCATCTGCCTGGCGAGCACAGGGTCCTGAGCTTGATTTCCAGTACCCACCAAAAAAAGATCTTGTAAAACAACTTAAAGGCAGTAAGAGTATTAACAGCATCTATACTTTAAGATAAAAGCTCTGAATGTCCAGTGAAAAATTACTACTGTTGCGTGGGAGTTTGTGTGGGTTACTGTCAAGTGATTTAGCCACTGTCCTTATGGCTCCTGTAGACACAGACTTAAGTGAATGATTATCACATTGTTTCTGGTGAACTTGGATTTGACTGCTAGGTGGTTGCCTCCAGTGTATATGGAGGTATATGGATCAAAACCCTTCCTGGATGACTTGGTTTCAGTACTCTGATGATATCATGCTGGTAAGCCCCAATAAAGAACAGGTGGCCACAGCTGTTTACTGATTCAAATGAATGTTAGGTTATTCACTAATCCTTATAAAGAATAAAGATCGCCACACAACACAAATTTTTCAAGGCAAATTTTTGAGTAATATGGTATGAGAGTCAAAACTGAATACCTCATTGACCATCCAGGTCAACTTTCTTCAGTTAAGGAGGATATTATCTAAGACAGTGATGGTGACCTTTTAGAGATTTAATGACACAAACAGCCTGCTGTGGTGTGTGTGCTATAGGTTCACCAACAGTGCTTTATGATTCGAACACCAGGAGATAGAGACGTTTGGGTGACATTGGACTTGGCCTATGTTATTGTCTGCGCTGAACCACCTGTTAAACATACTACTCCAGAGACTCAGCCTTGATGATGTTTTCCATGACCCCACAATTTAGAAGCTCCATATAGGTCCTGTTTAGACTATCTCTTTGTAAATGGCCAGAATAGAATGAATGTAAACAAAAGGCTGTGCACATTCAGATTTCATTTCCTTCCCCTCAAGCAGGTTCCAGTTTCTGAGTCCCATACTTAGAGCCCCAGTGACTTCAGACGCCAGGCTTCAAAAGACCTGTAAAGTCCTTTTTCCATGTGTTTGCTCTTTAGATTTGAGTGTACTGCTATGTATTCTCAGGACCAAGTGGTAACCAAGAAGGAATGTGATCATCACATACAAAAACATTAGATGAGGAAATAATAAGAAAGATGACAGACAGCTAGAGAGATGGGTAGACAGATGTGTATTATAGATGATAGATAATCTGAGAGATGTAAAGAGTTGGAAGAGAGGAAAGGAAAAGTTTTAAAGAACCAAGAAGCACCGTGTTTAGGCACCAACTTCCCAAGATGTCGATCATTATACACTACAAACATGTATCAGTAAAAATATATAAAAACGTGAGATTATAGAGGTGAATTGTGCTGTGTGCCTAAATAAATTTTCCCTCTTTCCATCCGATTTTTCATCAACCTAAAGTTGTTATGTATTTCACACATATCTCTCTGCATATGTATCATATATATATATATATGTATGTATATATATACATATATATATATATATATATATTCCATTATCAAGCACTTCCATTACACATTTGTAAACTTTGTGTGCATAGAGTCAAATATTTGTACATTTATGCCAATGGTTATATTGTGACATTGTGCACATCCATAATCTGCTTTTAGCTTTATTTTTACAGATTGTATCCCAAAAACCTTGGTGCAGTAATAACAGCCACATGATTAAGACTTTATTATGAAACAGGTAATGAAATGCAATCAAGACTTCCGGTCCCTGCCTGTGGCGGTGGCGGTGGCAGCAGCAGCAGGTCGGTGTACAAAATGTCGCTGGTGCAGCGGCTAGGGCCTATCCCCGTGGTGCTGCAGAGGGCTTGAGGCACGTGGGCCTCCTTCGGTGCACCCCACTTGCTCGTGCACTTTACACTCATGAGAGAATTGGAAGCTAAAGCTACCAAAGACATAGAGAGAAGTCTTAGCAGGGATTTAGTGGAAGAAAAACAGTCGATGGAAGAAAAGAAAAAGAAAAAAGAGGACAAGAAAAAGAAGGAAACTGCTCAAAAGAAGGCCACTGAACAAAAAATCAAAGTGCCAGAACAGATAAAGCCCTGTGTAAGCCAGCCTCAGCCTGCCAACTCTAATAACCGCTCTTCCAGAGCAAGTGGCACTAATAATAATGCCAAGCGAGCTACAGCCAACAATCAGCAGCAGCAGCCGCCACAGCAGCAACTACAGCAGCAGCCACCGCCGCCACCGCAGCTGCAACAGCCGCAGGCTTTTTGCCTCGGTACCCTCATGTAATACCTCCAGGATTTCGCAACCAGGAACATAAACAGCTCCTAAAGAGGGATCAGATTTTCCCATCATAGCAGCAAAGCTGGGATATGCTGCTGACGTGTTAAGCAGCCGGTAAGAAAGCAGTGCTATAACAGTGCAGCAGCCAGAAAATAACGGAGAGGTGCAGAGCAGCCAAGCCCAGTCATATACAAACCACAATACTTCAGGATCCCATTATGAGAATTCCCAGCAGGGACCTATATCTTCTATGAGTGACTGTAGCACAAACTGTAAGAATGCTGTTATAAGTGACTTGTTGGAAAAAGAAGCATGGCCCTCGGCCGCCAGCAGTGATCCAGAGTTGGCTTCAGAATGTATGGACACTGACTCTGCCTCCAGTTCGGAATCAGAGTGAAATCTCACTATTATGGCTCCAGGGAGCACAGGGTCTGGAAACAAGAGCCTTCAGAGAAGCACTGGACTCAGTTCCCAAAGCAATTTTGTGGTTGGCAGCAGCTGCAATAATGTAGGCCATGGAAGTAGTCCAGGGCTGCGGGGCTTCTCCCACATAGCCATACTAAGCAAGTGTCAGGTCTCTGTGGATTCTCCTGAAAGCAAATCAGACAGTAGCAACAATAGAATGAATACTTGGGGCACTGTAAGTTCTTCATCAAATGGAGGGTTGAATCCAAGCACATTGAATTCAGCTAGCAACCATGGTGCCTGTCCAGTATTAGAGAACAATGGACTTGCCCTAAAAGGGCCTTTAGGGAGCAGCCGTTCTGGCATCAATATTCAGTGCAGTACTAAAGGCCAGATGCCTAACAATCAGAGTATTAACTCTAAATTGAGTAGTTCTTCTACCCATGGTACCTGGGAAAGCCTTCAGGAAACTAGTGAATCCGAAGTAAGTGGTACACAGGTTTCATTCAGTGGTCAACCTCAAGATATTACCACTGAAATGTCTGGACCAAATAACACTACTAACTTTATGACCTCTAGTTTACCAAATTCCGGTTCAGTACAGAACAGCAAGCTGCCTGATAGTAGGGGCCACACAGGGGCCTGGTGTGTGACCACAATGAGTCATCCTCAGACACAGACCCCATCAGTTATGAATGGCACTTCCCTTTCTCATCTTAGCAATGCAGAGTCAAAAAGTGAGACAAATGTTCAGGCCCCAATGGCCAAGCTAATGGTGACACTGTGAATGCAACTCTAATGCATCCTGGTGTAAATGGGCCTGTGGGCACTAACTTTCAAGTTAACACAAATAAAGGAGGGAGTTTGGGGCAGTGAATTCCCAGAGTGTATCGTGGGAAAATGGAAACGGTCTGAATTCTAGAGGAAGTTGGAGAACATGGGGAACCCCTGCACAAAACATGGGCACTAACATACCTAGAGTTGAGTGGAACAAACTGCCTAGCAATCAGCATTCCAATGACAGTGCAAATGGCAATGGGAAAAAGTTTACAAATGGATGGAGATCTACTAAGAACGAGAATCAGGGTTCTGCCACATCTCAGACAAATGAGTAAAACAGTGTCTGGGCCAAAACAGGAGGAACGGTGGCGAGTGACTGTAGTTCGGAAAGCACTGGACACCTTGACCAAAAAGGAACTGGGGAAGGTCAGAATCGAGATAGAAGAAAGATTGATCAGCTCACATTACTCCAAAGCATTGTAAACAGAACAGACTTAGATCCACGCGTCCTGTCCATCTCTGGTTGGGGACAGACTCCTATTAATTAGAATACTGCCTGGGATACTGAGACATCACCCATAGAGGAAAGACAGACTGACAATGGGACGATGGCCTGGGGAAGCTCTGCAACACAGACTTTTAACTCAGGGGCATGTGTAGATAAGACTGCCCCTAATACTAATGATACCTCATTTGTATCAGGGTGGGGCAATCCCAAACCTGCTCTGAGGTGGGGAGATTCCAAAGGTGCAAACTGCCAGGAGTTGGGAGGACGATTCTGCTGCTACAGGAATGATCAAGAGCAATCAGTGGAGGAATTGCAAATAGAAGTCCATATGGAACGATTCGCAAAAGAACAGACAGGAATAGGGTGATGGACAGAAAGCCAACCAAGGCTGGTCTGTTTCTGCCAGTGACAGTTGGGGAGAAGCATCAAGGAGTAACCATTGGGGTGAAACAAGTAAAAAATCCAGCTCAGGAGGTAGTGACAGTGACAGTTCTGTTTTTAGTTGGAACGAATTTGGTAAAACCAGTTAATTTACATGGGGTAATAACAAATCCAAATAATTCATCAGGATGGGATGAATCTTCTAAATCTAATCCTTTCCAGGGATTGGTGGACCCTCCAAAGTCTAATCAGTCTCTAGGTTGGTGAGATTCGTCGAAGCCAGTCAGCTCTCCAGACTGGAACAAACAGCAGGACATTGTTGGGTCTTGGGGAATTCCACCTGCTGCAAGCAAACCTCCTGGTACTGGCTGGCTGGGGGACCTATCCTAGCCCCAACAAAAGAAGAAGAACCCACAGGCTGGGGAGGAACCATCCCCAGAATCTATATGATGCAAAATGGAGACTGATGATGGAACTTCTGCTTGGGGAGATCCAAGCAAATGCAACTACAAAAATGTGAACATGTGGAACAAAAATGTCTCAAGTGACAGTGGCCGCTCAGGCCAGCAAGCACAGGTACATCAGCTGCTACCACCTGCAAGTGCCATATCAAACAAAGAGGCTTAGGCTCGAGCTGGGGAGAGTCCTGGGCAGGACTTCCACTTCAGCCACAAATCTGGATAATGGCACTTAGGCATGGGGCAAACCCACAGACAATGGTCTCAGCTGAGGGGAACCTATGGCTGTGGCTGTGGCATCCGGCACATCCACATGGGGCGCCAGTTGTATTGGTCCACAAGTGTTAGGCAAATCTGGGCCCAAATCTATGCAAGATGGCTGGTGTTGTGACGATATGCCATTGCTTGGGAATCGCCCTGCTGGCTGAGAAGAGGAAGAGGACATAGAGATCGGAATGTGGAATAGTAACTCCTCTCAAGAGCTTAACTCATCTTTAAATTGGCCACCATACACCAAGAAAATATCATCGAAGTGTCTGAGTGGTGAACAAAAAAAGGGAAAGGGGAATGATGAAAGGTGGAAAGGAGCAAGAAGAAGCACGGATAAATCCATTTGTTGAACAGTTTTCAAATATCAGCTTTTCGAGAGACTCACCAGAAGAAAATGTACAGAGCAATAAGATAGACCTTTCTGGAGGGATGTTGCAAGACAAAGGAATGGAGATCGGTAAACACAACCTAGGTATTGGTGATTACAATCAAATGGTCGGGAATGGCCCAGGTTCTTGGCCTCAGATTTCCAAAGTATTCCATGGAACACAGTCCTTATTTTGAAAAGAATGGCATGCCCAGTGTGTTCAGTGTTGGAAACACAGCAGCACAACCCCAGGGGCATGCAGCAGCCTCCAGCACAACCTCTCAGTTCATCTCAGCCTAATCGCAGCACTCAAGTGCCTCCTCCATTACTTTCCCCTCAGGTTCCAGTTTCATTTCTGAAGTGCACCAAACAATGGTGGCCTGAATCAGCTCTTTGGCCCTCAACAGGTAGCCATGCTGAATCAGCTATCTCAGCTAAACCAGCTTTCTCAGATCTCCCAGTTATAGCAGCAAAGGGCGCAGAATCAGAGATGCGTGCCTTCTGGGAATTGGCAACAGCAGAACCAGCAGGGTCGACCTCTTGGTGTGCAGCAGCAGATGATGCAACAGCCTTGCCAGCTAGACCCAAGCCTGCTGGTGAAGCAGCCATCTCCCCATCAGCCTGCCATGAGATCTTTCCTGAACAGTTGCACACCCTAAGCCGCCCAGGAGCTACAGAAAGGGCCACCACCAGTGAGCGCATTCCGCAGCTTTCCTATAGGCTTGAGCTCAAACTTGAATGTAAATATGGATATGACCAGTATTAAAGAGCCACAGTCAAGACTATGGAAGTGGTCTACAGTGGACAGCATTTCTGTGAACACATCTGTGGATCAAAACTCTAGCAAACATGGTGCTATTTCAAGTGGTTTCAGGCTGGAAGAATCTCCATTTGTTCCCTATGACTTTGTGAACAGCAGTACTTCACCAGCCAGTACTTGAGGCTCAATAGGAGATAGTTGGCCACGTGCCAAATTGCCTAGTGGCTCTAGCAGTGTTAATTGGCCACTAAAATTTCACCCTGGTGAACCATGGAAACATTATCCAAACATTGACCTTGAAACCGACCCTTACATCACTCCTGACAGTGACATAAACAATCTTTCAATTAATACTGTGTAGGAAATTGACCACCTCAGGGACAGGAACAGGGGGTCATCCTCATCCTTGAACACCTCGCTGCCTTCAACTAGTGCCTGATCATCCATTCGTGCCTCCAACTACAGCGTTCCCCTCAGCAGTACAGCACAAAGCACTGCAGCCAGAAATAGTGATTCCAAACTGATGTGGTCTCCTGGTCCAGTTACGAACACCTCTCTGGCTGATGATCTGTGGAAGGTCCCTCTGCCTCCTAAAATCATCACTGCTCCATCCTGCCCAACTCCGGGACTGACTAATCAGAAGCTACTTTTGTCTACGTGGGATAATTCTCCCCTTCTTGTAGGTGGAGGATGGGGAAATTCTGACACCAGATACACCCCAGGTTCCAGCTGGGGTGAGAGCAGCTCAGGGAGAATAACAAACTGTCTTGTTCTAAAAAACCTCACACCTCAGATCAACGGCTCCACTCTGTGCATCCTGTGCATGCAGCATGGCCTGCTGATAACATTTCACCTGAACCTCCCACACGGAAATGCTCTGGTCTGGTACAGTTCAAAGGAAGAGGTAGTAAAGGCACAAAAGTCTCTGCACATGTGTGCACTGGTGAACACTACTATTCTCGCCGAGTTTGCCAGTGAAGAGATCAGTGTCTTCTTTGCACAGTCAGTCCTTGGACCCTCCTCCTGGCTGGCAGCCAGGGCCGGCTGAGCTCCTTCGATGGCTCCCATTCGTTCTACAGCCTGATGGATCTCAGTCACTGGAGTGGTGCTGGGCTGTAGGGAACCCGCTGTGGAGAGCTTCATGGCACTTCACTCTGGGGGACCCCACATTACTCCACAAATCTGTGGGGGCCTCTGAGCAGCAGCGACTCCTGGGAAATGAGCAACCCATCCCCCACTAACGTTTTTCTTACTGTTGACCACCTGGGTGGGGGTGGCGAGTCCATGTGACAGTGTAGGTTTGGACTCAAACTAACCTCAAGACTAGAGGAAGGAGCAGTGGCTGGGCTTGCCCTGCAGCCAGGGCACCTGTGGGAACAGCTCTTCTCTGTACATTTTCCACTTTGTTTTCCCCAAAACATATCAGTTTGAATACTTGAATCATGCAGGCCAACATTATAATGTGAAAAGGTGTCTATTTACACTCCCCAGTGGCGCCATACATGCTAAACCATAATGAACTCATGCGTGCATCTTCATCATGTTTAGCCTTTGGATTCACTCTCCCCCTCCCCCTCTTGCAAAACCGTTTTGGGGCTGATAATGTATGAGCTTCTACCTTTGCACTGAGTGATGCTCTCTCCATCCAATCGGCAATAGGGGGGGGCAGCTGTTCCAGTGTAAATGTTTACTCAAGGACGCTCTTCAAAGGTGTGCACTCTCTACTATGCCTTGACATTGCTACCTTCATTGTGCTGTCTTGCAGTTAGAGATCAAGGGATGAACCTGACTTAGGGTTAGTAATGAAACCTTACACCAGTTTTTTCATGTTGTAAAACTAAAGAATTTCACTCTGCAGTTTGAAAAACTGTGGCCACAGCTGTGACTTGCAGCCTCCCTGCCACCCAGGGTGGGCCCTGTACTTGGAATAGGCTTTCCATTTTGTTTTGAAGGTTCCCTGTTGAGCCTTCTTGCTTACAGATTTTTTGTTTATTTTTTGAGAAAAAAATATTTGCTCTTCCATCATTTAAATAAATTTAAAGACAAAAAATGGAGGATGATTTAAAAGATGCTTTCTATCTCTGGGAAAAAAGAAGCAGCATTTGGCCTTGTTCTTTTGTTTTTCTATTCCTGTATTAAATCAAAGAGCATGGTTCTCAGGAAAACCAGTTCCCCAGTTTAAGAAAAAAAAAAGAAGAAAAAATCCTTGTAGTTTCTTATAGGAAAAGAAGAAAACCCCCAACTTTTAGCACTGATACTACATATTGCTCTGTTAAACTATTTTCTCTGCCACACAAAGAAAAAAAAAATAGAGAAAACCAAAAAAAAAAACCACTTAAAGCTGGAGTTTACATTCTGCTTTCAGATGCTGTCTTTTCATTAGTGAGTGATGATGGTTTGCCAGTTAATGATCTTTTGCAACCCATCAAGTGGCTATGTTTCTGCTCTCTTGTGACTGTGTTAATGTTTAACTGGTGTACCGTAAAGCCAAAATCAGTAACTGTGCATACTGTAACCAAGGCTTACTGAGTTGTTTGTTGTATAAAGAAAATTTTAAATGTTGTTGCAAACTAACAAGTTACACCATTTTTAAATTTTGTTCCTTGCCTTCCATTGCCCACAAATGGTATTATAATGCTTGCTTAGTCGATGAAGAGGCTAAACAAGGGTAAAGAATTTAACAGTGCAAAATTTGCCATCATTTCATTTCCTTGATTCTGTTTCTGTCCTAAGATACAAAAGAAGTCAGTAGTTTTTAACTGTTTACAAACAGAATGTGATTGTAAAGTGTACAGTTTGGTTGTGTTTGAATTATAAAATTTTCTTCAGAGATAATAAACCATGACTTTTTGGCTGCTCAGCAACAACAAAAAAATGAAATCAAGCTGAGATGTACCACAATATGGTGGGCACTTCATCTGACTGATGTCCTTATACAACTAAGAGAAAAACAGAGACAAGTAAAATTATGGGAAGATGAATTAAGACATGGGTAAGGGATTTTCAAGTTAAGGAATAAATACTGACAGTAAATAGCAGAAACTAGGAGAGCAGAATGGAACAAACTCTACCTCAGGCTCCACAAGGAACCAACTGTGACAATACCTTTATTTCAAATGTATGGCCTTCATAAGCATGAGATAATGAACTCCCATTTTTTTTTTTAAAGCTAGAGTCTAGTACCTTGACATGGCAGCTATAGGAAATGAACATAGTCTTCCGAGAATTGTTTCAGAAAGCTACAAATTCATCTCTTCTCCGTGCTAGTTACCCGTCTTGTTCAGTTTAACTTTAGCAGCACTTTGTTAATTGGGGTTTTTTGAGGGTTGTTACTGTGGAAAAATATCTGAGATAGCCCCATTTGAAGGAGAACATCTTATCTTGCTGCATGGTGTTCGTGATTGGTTTAGCCTTTGCTTTGGCCTGTGGTGAAAGAGTCTATCGTGGCATGCACATCACACCAAAGAAGCTGTTTTCCTCATGGAGGGTGGGAAGCAAATATAAAGAAGAGGGTGCTATGATCCAAATACGCCCTCAAGAGCACACTCTCAGTGACCCAACATCCTTTCTTAAGGCCTGACTACCTAAGGCTTTCACAACCTTGCCATACATTCTTGAGTTAGAGATGAGGCCTTCAACTTGTGGATCTTTGGATCTTCAATACATGGACCTTCATTCAAGGTCCACAACCTACATTATAACAATTCAGTAAAGGGAGACTGGTAAGGCTCTATGTGAAATTCACTGTCTCCTCCCATTGTCTTAAAGTTAGATTTTGTGTATTTTTGGTATAAAGAAGCACTCAGAAAACTTGTAAAATCCTAAATACTAGACTTCCTTAAGAATCTGATTCAATTGGTCTGGGACGGTCCCTGAGATATTATGTCAGACATTCTTAGAGTGCTAGATTCTGATAGTGCTACTGATCCACAAAAGCCCACTAGTACCATTTTTCTCCTGGAAAAGTAGGTCATTCATAGATTTTTTTTCCAGTAAAATATAGTAAGAACTAGACTTTCAACTCTTTCATTACACAAACTGTTTGTAGTTTTATACTTTAAAATATTTTAGGCTAAAATAAAATAACTTAAAACATGCTGGCCAAATACAAGAAGGAAATACTTTGGGCCAAAACAGAAGAGATACAAAATGAGCTTTGTCTAACTGTTATTCACATATAAAAAACTGCAAGCTATGCATTTCAGATGAGATTTTATTTTCATATGAACAAGTGCACTCCAATGTTTCTTTAAGAAAACAATGCGAAGTCAGATATAAGTTGAATCTATTTCTCTGTGTGCTGTACTTCAAAACAAAACAAGAATTTTGGGTTACTGAAACCTAACCATCAAGAGTGACAAATCCATTTTTTTCCTTTCTTCGTCCATTTCTTCCAATACTTTCCAACTGTAGGATAAAAAATAGACAATTAATATTTGTACACTATTAACATACACTAATCTGCATCTCAGCAAGGAAAAAAAAAAAACAAAAGTGCTTTCTTCTTGTAACACAAAACCTTTGATATCAGGAATCAGGTTCTCAGGAACTTAATGGTTCAGTAAGGGGATCAAGTCAATCTTGCTGCTTTCTTGCTGGCCACTATGGATGCCTGAGCTTTTTTAATTTGAAAAGCTACTTTGTGATTTCAGTAAATCTTCAGAATGAGATTATCAGATATTCACGGATAAATCAGAAAGAGAGAAGCAAGTGGTGTATGGATTATCTTCTAATTTAGTAATCAACAATAATCCAACTGTTCCTGTTTGTATGCTCTATGAAGTATAATCTAATGTAATATTTTTGGATTGATCATGTACCCTGCTCTAAGGGAATTCAATTCATAAGATACTAAAATATTTACATCATCATGTGATGAAGAGCCACATGGAACACGGACCAATTGCTTTAGATGCCACTTCTGGTGACCTGTCTTCACTGGTTTCCCTTACAAAGACTATTAAATTTCCTCTTTGTAGTAATCTTGGAGCCGTATGATAAATGCATTTTTTTACCTTTCCTTTTAATTTATTTTTATTTCCCAACTTTATATTCAGAAAAAAGGTAAACTTCAAGAAGTTAAAAAATATAGCACAACAGACCAGAAGATATCCTTTATCTACACTCACTAATTATTTACATCTCGTAGCACAAGATGCTTTGCCTCTCCATGAGCATCCAGGAGGGCACAGTTTTTGGCTGAAGCATTTGAAAATGTAGTGTAGATGTCAAAAACTCACACCCCTCCTATTTCAGCACATGTTTCCTGAGAACAACCTAAGTCCTCCTACACAAGCATAATTCTGGAAAAATTTAACATTTGTAGAATTCTGCTAATCTAATAAGCAGCCCATATTACAATTTTCTATCATTGAAATACTATTGCTTTTTGCTCTTATTGTTGAATGACTCAAGGACCAAGTTTCTGTTAGTATCTTTTAAGTTAGGAAGGGATTGGCAAACTTTTTCTGTAAAGGCTCATACAGCAAGTAAATATTTTTGTCTTTGTGGGCCACATATGGTCTTGTTGGAGTGACTTAGCTCTGCTATTGTAGAGCAAAGGAAGCTACAGACAATACGTAAATGAATGAATGTAAATGTGTGCCAATAGAACTTTATGGAGTCTGAAATTTGGATTGCATGTCAAATTCAAGATTCATGAAGTAATGCTTTCCTTTTTATTTTTCCTTCCAGCAATCAAAAGCATTTTAAGCTTATGAGATGTGTAGAAATAGGAAGCAGCTTGATTTATAACACAATTTTATCATAATTTTACAGCCCAACTTGTGAGACAGAAAACAGCTTGACTCACTTATTGCTGTTATTACATAATTACCAAAAATTATTATGTAACTTAGTTAAATAATAATGGGATTTTCATAAGTCCTTCGATTACATAAAAATCCAAAGAAGAAAAAAATTAATTTAATACTACACGTAATTTAAATTTTACTCATAAGTTTTAAAAAATTTAAATCTATGCTTAAGTAAAGCTGTGCCATAATAGTTGGTTATTTTAATCATTATTTTGTTCTGTAATTGAAAAGATATACGATTTTAAAGAATAATTATAAAAATGGAATTCATCTTTCAATAATAGCATATTTTGTTAAGCCCCCTCTCCCCAGGGCTTTGCACTGAGCTATATCCCTAGCCACCTACCCATTTTTATCTTTTCAGACAAGTTCCAAGCTATTAGGTTGTCTAGGCTGAGCTTAAACTTGTGAAGGTTTGTATTTTAGAATGAAGTACATGTCAGAATATATTAATCACCTTCTCTTTAATATATAAGTCCATTATTAATATCAAACTGTTTCTTAAAGTAAATTTCAACAATATTTTGTTTATCTTCAAGAAGAAACTGGAGAACATAAAGCTATGAGTACCAGGAGTATGTGAGCCAATACCAGAATTCCGAAGAGAGGCTGCCCTCTGTCACTGCAGGTATTTTTGCTGTCCTTCTTCCAGGTCTTTATTTTTGTCTTTTTCCTCTTCTTCCTCTCTGTCTAGGCCTTCCTCAGCCTCTTCATACTGAGATGTATAGTACTGTAGCAAGGCTTTGGTAGCAAGGAATGTTAGCGACTTTGGCGTCATGATGTCATTGGGAAAACAGCTCAACTTACAGGCAGTTTCAGCACCCACTACCTTGCTCTCTGAAAAACCAGCAGGGTAAGTCATGCAAGAAAGAAAAAGAAGAAAAAAAACAAGAGGAATGTGCATCCTGTTCATACTAGTTGATACAATACTTCCATGGATCTCACATTTCCTCTACTACATTATTATGGTGCCATTCCCCTCCCATTTCTCACATCTTCTGCTGCTGATAATTTTTTACTCATGGCACAAACAGTAATCAGAATCATCTGAGTTGGATCACATATCCTATTTTTTCCAGAACTTCCTTGAAAAACAATTCAACTTAAAAACAAATCTAAGGGCCAGTCAAAGAGTTCAGCGGATTAAAGCTCCTGCAAGCAGGCACAGGAGCCAGGGGTTTGATCCCTGGGGCCTGCAGGGGCATTCTGAGAAGGCAATTGAGACTGGGCATTGTGGCATGTGCCTGTAATCCCAGCTTTTGGGAGGCTGTGAACATAATCTTTTTCAGCTTTCAAATAATTTCGTACAGGTGCCTCATCTCCTTTAACCCTCCTACTAATTTTCACATTTTAAAAGCTGTCCATCAAAAGCTAGGAATAAGCTTCTCCTTTCATTTTCTGCCAAGCACTTTCCTGAAAAACTGCAAAACATTACATTTTACCTTATGTCTGTTCATAGTTCTATCTCTCATCAAACAAAAAGTGGTAGAAGAGAACATTCCTTCTCTCATGACTGTCAGGTTTCCAGATTTTGGCTTTTTTTGTGTGCAGTGGGCTATAAGATTTTTAACAACACTGACTCACTCACTGCTTAAGTTCCCATAAGCACTGGGCTTGGGCATGCAAAGGAACCAGCTGCAGCTACCAAGGGCCTGAGGAATTTGCTGCACGTTCCAGCCTTAGTCCCTCAGCTCCACAGATTCCAGCCTCATTGGACACAAGATGTCAGCTGGCACCATGTCCCCACACACAGTGGATTGTGCTCCTGAGTCCTCTGCCTTCTGGGATGCTGCCCTTTCTGCTGGGTAATCTGCCTCCCACCACGGGGCTCCTCTGCTGGCTACACATTCTGCTGCCCCTCGCTTTCCGCCCCAGTGACTTCCTACTTCCGGAGCACAGATTCCTCATCCAGGTCTTTAGGTTTCCTAGGATGGCGCCTCACTACTACTGAGCCAAAAGAGGATGGGATCACTGTATAGAGACTGTGCTAGGGGCTGGGGCGAGACCGCAGAACAGGGTCAGCACACCCGGGGCAGAGATCACTGATACCTGCAGCTTTCCTCTCTTTGTGGTCTGTGTCCTCATCCTTTTTTCCTCCAAAGCCTTCGCTCCTACCTGATGTATGTCCCGCTCCGTGTGGAGGGCGGGTCACGCCACCTTTTCTCTCAACGTTCCGCACAACCCTCTGAGAAGCCAGGCGGCCAGCCACTCCCGGCATCATGGAGAAGCCGTCAAAAAGCCACTGGACTTCAGGGATTGGTTTCTGGTACAAGCTGGTTTCTTCATGCACTTTCTGTCCCTCTTTGGCCGGGTTTTGCCCTCGAGTGTCGGACACGGCTAAAGGTAGCGCAGCCAGGACCTCCTCAGCGGGACTGAGTGTCAAGCTATAGCTTCGACACCGGTGAAAATGGCACCCACTTCCTGTCTCTCACTGAGCCGCGGTGTCTGCTGGGAGCTCTGAGGGCAGGGAGGCTAGTGGTAGCCATGGGAACCTGTGAGTTTTGGAGGTAAGAACTGGCCACAGGTAAGACAAATCTCCTGTGGCAACGCCCAGAACTCATAGTGATCGAGGAAGGGAGGAAAGGTACACATGCATGGGTGGTGGACAAGGTGAGGAATATTGGTTGTGCTGTTGATGGACAAGGCAGAAAGGCTTAGATATGCTCGTGATCAGAGAAAAGACGAGGTGAACGAAAGGTTAATGTACATACATTTGCTGAGAGCACATTCAGCACTTCTGCTGATAATTGCACTTGAATAAGTCCTGTGTCCAGTGAATGAGCACGATTCTCAGTTTCTCTTAAGGAGCTGGATCTTTGCTCTACCAAAAATCTCACCAGAACCCTAATCATTTACTTTAATATTGTTGGTACAATTGATAATACGCTGGTATCCTATCAAATGTGAAATGTGACTTATTTCAGTGTTCAATTGAGGACACTTTCAAGCAGTTTGTTCACAGTTTTTTTTTTTTTATTAAAGACATAAACCAAATATCAACAGTGTGCACAAAGAAAACTGAGAATGACCAGTGGAAAACTGGAACAGTTTAAGTTAACTAGATCCAGTTGGAATAATACATGCTGAAGTGAATGTGGTCACAATCCAGAGCTGATGTGCTGAAAAACAGTACTTGGAAAGTGTGTAATGAATGGTCTGTAATTCACTCCCACTCTAAGAACAGTAAAGTGGGGAAGGGTACTCTTTTCAATGGTTCAAGCCCAATGAAGACAAAGAGTAAAAGACAATGCTTCCTAGAGGATTTTTGAGTCAACAATGCAAAATTCTTTGTTCTATTCATCTCCACTAAGCAAAGTCCTTGACGGTAAAGAATTCAAACACTTAGGAAGAAATCAAAAGCTGTTCTGTGCTGGTTCTATCAGAATTGCTGTTCATAAAACTCTAAGAGAAAACTGACAGCATAAATCGTATTTCTCCCTGTCTACATTATACAGGAACTATCTTTAGTCTTGCGTGATAATCACACTTTGTTTGTCTCATTGACCTGCAAATGCATTTGTTTGCCTGCTGATCCACTGCTTTGAGGAACTTTGAGTGGTCAGGTGCTGGTTGCAGCTTCACGGTTGATAGAACACTACTTGTGTCACTTATTGAGTGTGGTTGCACTTGAGGCCCAGAATTTCTAACTCTGTAGAAAACTTCAGAGATGTGAGGTGTCCATTGCACAAGTGTGCTGAGAGAAGCTGTTATATGTCCTCTCCAAATAAAGGACAGGCCCTCACACCACTAAAACATTTTTTTCCAATGTCTATACTGATGTCTATACTGAAGGATCAGTTCTGAAACTCAGAATGGGAAAAATGACTTCACAGAACGGAGAAAGTAAAGTGACATTGGTGTACTGTTATGGGCAGGAGTACTGCCATGGTGAGTGTTGTTTTTTGGTTTTTATCTTTTTTATTTTTTATTTTTTATGTTTTACAATAATTAATGCATTGCATAATGTTGTTTTCATCATAGTGGTTCAGATTTCAAGATGCAGACATGATTTCTTGTCTAAATATCATTAGTACAGATCTTTGTTTTCATTGCACAAAGAGAAAGTATCTGCATATATCATCCAATAGTCCATAGCAGTAGTGGATTATCAGCTCATCTGGCATTATCGGAGGCTGTTAACTTGAGCCTTTTACCACTCAGCATGTTACTATGGCTTTCCTTTTTATGCCTTGTGCTTAGAATTTTCTGCTGGATGGTTAAGATCAAGGTAAAGTAAGACCTATGTCACAAAAATATGTAGCTTTTGTAGCTGACAAGGTCAGTCAGGTTCCCTCAGGGTTTATCATGGAACTGTGTACTGTGTTTTGCAAACTTTTGTCAGTGTCAGCCACCTGGATGAATCAAGACCATTGCTTGACCATTTGAACAGGATAGGGCTTGTATGGTTTGCACCTCTCATTGATGCCTAAGAAGAAATTACCTCAGGTTTCTTGTCAGCTTGTCCAATATGAGGTGGTAGGGAAGAGGGAGCAGTGAGGCATAAAATCATTCACAGTCTGTTTGTCTCATTGGCCTGCAAATGCATTTGTTTGCCTGCTGATCCAATGCTTTGAGGAAATTTGAGTGGTCAGGTTCTGGCTGCATTGTCACGCTGGATAGAACACTACTTGTGTCACTTACTCAATAAATGACACTGGCACGGTATCAAACAACACATTCAGGTTCCTTTCCATTCCTGCCAACTTGGGCTTTTCTTCTTTGCTCCACATCTGTGTATTCCAGGATTGGAATCACATCGTCCAATATTTATTTTATTCCAGTGCACATAGTAGATATTGGATGAAAATGTCACAACTCTGGCTTTTGTCCATAAACTGATTCATCAAACGAAATCGCCACTTGTCTGATGGGATGAAACTGAACACAAAGCAGAATTTACTGAGTGCTATAATCCTGTCCAAATGTTAAGAAATAAATGGTTGTTCCCCAAATTGGCACAGTGGGTCACTATTCAACTATTGAAATCGATTCATCAATAATTAAAGAAAATATCAAGCAATGATGACAACAATGGAAGCAATTCAGAACATATACAGGCACATGTTCTGAATTTTAGTTCTGCACTGAAATGCAAAAGTGCCATCAAAAGCATTGCTTGCAGAATATAAATTTGACACATTCATTTCATGGTTATAATAAGCCTGATACACAAGGAAAACAGACCCTTACATTCTCACCAATTCCTGGTATCTGTTCTTGTTATGTATTACAAATCACCTCCCAGAAAATGTTCCACAAGACATAGATTAGACCAGGAGCATCTGTGTCCTGTGAAGTTTGGAAGTACCTAGCCTCTCCAGTTCAAAGCACAGAACAAAATATACCCAAATGGACCTTTATATATCAAAGTAAAAACGGGTTTCCTGGAAACAATCCACACTACTGAAAATAAGCTTGCCCTTAACACAACACTCATTTAAATCCATTTCCAAACCATGGATAACACAGTCTATTTCAGGCCCATTTCATTTCTCCCTGGGACAAACACCCCACCAGCAAACAGAAGGGAGAAAAGGTTTCTTGAACTCACAGTTTGTGGGGGTTTCATTACATACATTACTGACAGTGTTGCACATGGCAGGGGACAGGAGAGGGGTGCCATGTGAGGCTTCTGAAAAGCCACTCTCCCCTCCTCATATTATAAGCAGCCTCACCTAGAGTGGGAGTGTCGAAATCACACAGTGGCCATGGGCACCTCCTGTGTAGCATGAGAATGTTTACAATGTGAGATGTCTGGCTGTCTGTTGACTCACTTACTTAAACTTCTCAATTTATGAAGTTGACACAATGTTTTAACTTCTAAGAAGTTAATGGAGTAGGGCCTGCCTCCTAGGAAGAAGCCACTCTTCTGAGTCCTCTCACTTCAGGTAACCTGAGATAACACTGCAATCCCTGCATGGCCTTGATGGCCTTATCAACAGCTGCCAAGCAAACACACCTCGGTTACAGGGCAACATGAATGATGTCATTGCAGAATGCCTGGGGCACAATGTTGGTGGCAGATAACTTATCTATTCTCAGGCCCAGTCAGTTGTCAATGTTGCAGACCTGAACCAACACTCAAGAAGTTGCTTTCCTCTTACATCTCAGTGCATGAAATGGATAGCTTTTTGGAAAGATCAACCAAGAGTCACTCATTAAACTATATTTTATAACATATACTTGTAATCTGATTTATGAATTCCCCACTTTTGAACACCCAACTGCAAAATGAAATCACACATCATGTAGACAGATACGTCATGGAATAGCTCCCCAATTCTGGGTGTCTAATGACACTGTCTCTATGTAGACATCTTACTGTTTCTTTTGAAATCTGCACTGCTATCTAGATTGAACTATATTTGTGAGCCCACTGGAGCATTTCATTATCCTGAATTTTGTATTTGCAAATTAATCCATGTTGCTCAATTGGAAAGACTCATCAAATTCAGAGTACCAAGTAGGTTTCATGATATCTAAACATATAAAATACCATGGTGTACCAAGCAGGGTTTGTGATATCTAAACATTAAATAACCATGATGTACCAAGCATTGGAAATAGTGCTGTGAGATTCTGCTTGATTTGTCCTAGTCCACGGATCCACATATCCTACCCAGGCACTTCCTTCCCTCCAACTCTTTGTCAATAACCTCTGCCTATGCAGACACAGATTTTTGTTCAGTGGCCACCACAATAATTCTATATTGTACACAACTGCACTGTGAGCTTCCTCTTGTCAGTCCACGATATCCAAAGACTACTCAACCTGTTAACTCCTTTCAGGTACTGGACTTGTACATCTATGTCTCCTAATTGATATCTGTTAGGAATCAATCATTACCTTTTGGCAATCATATTTAACAAACATGGCTGTAGCCCTAGTTCCTGTTTCTCAATGACATTTTGTCTTTACCTTTACAATCTCGATATCTCTATTCACCCAAAATTTGCATGGACAGATTCCTCCAAGGATTGCTGCAAAGCCAGGAATCCGTGGACCAGTACACAAAAGAGAACCCCAGTCCAACTTACTGATGTATTATGCTTACTGACACTTTACTATCCCTCTCTATGCTGATTTTTTTCCTTCTTCGATATTATGGCAAAAAGGGATACACTGTCTGAAACAAAAAGCACACCTGCACAAATAGACAGACCCTTATTCAGGCTTCAACATGTGATAGCACCATGTATAAGCTTCCCATTGAAAGACACCCTAGTAATCACCAGGTTTTTGAGCCAGAAGTAAGTTCTTTTTTTCCTTTCCAAGACTACTTAGAGTTTGCTGACTTGTAAGAGCTAACTCCTAACACAATACCAAAGCCCTCTAGGATGTTTTCCACAGACAGATTTCAGAAAGTAAATCAGAAGAAACTTCCTCACTGCCTTCTGGGTCCTGGGGGCACCACACCATCTGCTAGATCAAACAATAAGAAATCTATATTTCTTTTTATCCCTTCCAGAAAAGGAAAAGGATTTGGCCTAATTGAAGTGGCAAGGGGAGATATACCTAGCTTGTTGACTGTTTAGGCACACATTTGGTGCTATCATAAGGTGTTGGCCTCTAGATCTACCATGTAAGCCCAAAATGTGATTCTATACTTCTCATATTTGGTCTGGTGACAAAGGCTCTCTTTTCTTACCAGTTATTATTCACTGGACATTATCTCTCCCACTTGCTTTCCACTTCTATACTCTCAACCCTGAGAATATTTAAGAAACTCACATTATGCTTTTGTCCATAAACACACTGAACTCCATATAATACTAGACTTCACATAGTGCAGGACTCTGAAGTAGAGAACCAAGATGCTGCTGTGTCCCTTGTCTTCATCCCATGGAACCAGAGCATATTTTGTGTGTTCCAGACTGATTAATTTAGGAAAGAATTTCATAGATGACTGCTTCTAAAACACCCCACCTTCTAAGAAAAAACAATCATGATGCTCACACTTCCTACTCTCCCAAAGAGATAAGCAAGCAAAAGGTACTTCTCTGGGGCAATACTGCATAGCCCACAGATCCCATTCCACTCAATAGAGCAATCTCTCTTGACACAAATGCACTAATGTTTACAAAGAATCAGTAGGATATACAGTCCTCAAATACACACCAGTGGCCTAAAAGGACAACTTAATCCAAAAAAGTGAACAAAACTTATAAATAAATAAATAAACATATGCAAATATTTACGTATGTAGATATGGAAAACTATGGCTATATGCACATGAACATATACATATACGTGCATAGAAACATTTGAATATGCATGCCCACTTATTACCATAAGGCTTTAAAAAATAATTTAATTCATCCATTAATCTATAAATAAAACTTCAAGAAACAATCCCAATGTTCGCTCAAATTTAAAACTCATACCACCACTAGTTTTGAATATTAGTGCTCCAGTAAGTGTTGAGAGGGCCATCAAAGTCAATGCTGGCGGGATTCAAATTTGAGACATTAGATTTCTGGAAATAATGAGGCTGATACACACGTAAAACAGAAAGGTAATAAACTTGTCTCCAATTCCTGCTACCTGTTCATGATATATATTACTACCACCTGCAAGAAAATGTTTCACAAAACATAAGTTACACTAGGAGCATCCATGTCCATCCGTGTGAGGTTTGGAGGCACCTAGCCTCTCCAGCTCAAACCTGAGAAGAAAATTTTCCCAAATGTACCTTTGCGCACCAAACTAAGAACTGGTTTTCTGGAAACAATCCAGACTATTGAAAATAAGCTTGCCCATATCACAGGCCTCTCCCAAATCCTTGTCCAAACTGTGGATCACACATTCTGGCTCAGTCCCATTTCATTTCTGGCTTGCACAAAACACCCCACCCCCAAAATGAAGGCAGGAAAGGTTTCTTCAGTTCCCAGTTTGTGGAGGTTTCAGTTCATACCCTCTTGGCTTCAAGACCATGTTGTACATGGCAGGGGACAAGGGTTCCTACATATACAAAAGAGAAATTTTATGTTAAGGGGCACCCTGTGAGGCTTCTCCAAGTTGCCCTCCCCTCCTGATATTATACACAGCCTGATCTGGAGTGAGAGTGTAGAACTCACACAATTGCCATGGGCATCTCCTGCACAGCATGAGAATGTTTACAAAGTAAAACACCTTGCTGTCTCATGACTCATTTAGTTAAAATTCTCCACTTCTCAAGTAGATACAATGTATTAACTTGTACTGACAGAGTTAATGGAAAAATGCCTGCCTTCTGTGAAGCAGGCACTCCTCTGAGTCTTCTCACTTGAGGTAACCTGAGGTAATACTGCAATATCTGGTGGCCCTGATGGCCTTACCCAAAGCTGTGAAGGAACAACCAGACCTCGGTTTCTTGGCAACATGTATGACATTATCGCAGAATGCCTGGGGCACAATGTTGCTGGCCAGACAGCATATCTCTTCTTCTAAGACCCATTCAGGTGTCAATGTCTCCGACCTGAACCAATACTCAAGAAGTTGCTTTCCTTTTGCATCTCAGTGTTTGAATTATACAGCTTTCTGGAAAGACCAGCCAAGAGTCACTCATCATACCAAAGTTCATAACATATACATATAATGCTTACTTATGAATTTCCAAGTTGCTTTTTTCTTCTTCTTCTTTTTTTTTTTTTTGTATTTTTAGGGGAGGATTTATAGGGATTTCAGGGTCTCACTACTAGATCAGACTCCTAGTGATTCACCTGTTTACAGCCTCACAAGTGCTGGAATTACAGGCATGCTCCATGACACACAGTCTCAATTGCAGCCTCAGTGCATCCTGAGGGCAAGGCTGACAGAGCAGGTCAGGGGATCAAACTCCTGGCTCTGGGCCTGCTTGTAGGCACTTTATTCCTCTAAGCCTTATGGCCAGCCCTGAATTTCCCACATTTGAACAGCCAACTGCAAAATGAACTCATGCATTGTGTAGACAGATATCTCTTGGAATATCTTTCAAAATCTTTGGCTAGTGGCACTGTATCTCTATGTAGACATCTTAGTATTTCTTTTGCAATCAATACTTCTTTTCAGATTGATCTATATTTGTGAATTTATCAGAACATTTCATTATTGTCTTAGTTACTCTTCTATCGTTGCTGGGACAAATACCTAACACCAAAATGAAGGAAGGAAAGGTTTATTTAGATCACAGTTATTGGAAGTTTCAGTCCATACTCAGCTGGCTCCAAGGAAGAGAGGCCCATGGAAGAGAGCAGCAGTTCATGGTGGTGGAATAGCAACAATATGGTGACAGAGGCAATGGAACAACCAGGGGAGCAGAGAGCAACAGCACAACAGCTTTAGTCTGTCTCTCTGTCTCTCTTTATATCACATTCAGGCTCTCTGCCTCAGCCTATCCACCTTAGGCCTCACCCATAATCCCAGAAGTACTCAGACCCATAGTCCCATCAGTACTAAAACACGTAATCCCAGTGGATCATGAGTCAAGTCTCAAACTTTAGAAGTCCCCACCCCATGATTGCATGAGTCTTTGGGGGGACAACTAGACATAAACCATACCAATTATCCTACATTTTGCTACTGAATCCATGTTGCTCAATGAGGAAACCCATCAAATCCAGAGTACCAGATAGGATTTGAGACTCCTAAATGTATTACACATCTGTGGTGTACCATGGATTGGAAATAGTACTGTGGGATTCTGCTTGATCTGTCACAGTCCTTGGATACACACATCCTTTCCATGCACTTCTTTCCTTTGAATTCTTTGTCAATAGGCTCTGCCTATGCAGACTCAAATTTCTCACCATTGGGCACCACAATAATTTTATATTTGCATACAAATAGACTGTTAGCTTCATCTTCTCAGTCCAAGATGTCTAAAGGTTATGAAACCTGTTACGTCCTTTCAGGTACTGAACTTGTACATGTATGCCTTCTAATTGATATCTAGCCGGAATTATTCATTATATTTTGGAGATCATATTCTACCCACATGGCTGTAGCCCTGATTTCTGTTCCACAACGACATTTTGCCATTGCCTTCACAATCCCCATATCTCTGTTCACCCACTACTTTCATGGATAGAATCTTCCAGGGACTGTTACAAGATTGGCAATTGTTGACCAAATATTCAAAACAGAATTCCCATCCAATTTATCAATGAAGGTATGCTTACTGACACCTTGCTATTAGTATCTGAGGTGGCATTTTTTTCCTTTTTTGATGTTGTGAAAAAGAGATACACTGTCTGAAACCAAAAGCCCACCTGCTCCAATAGGTAGACCCTTACTTAGGCTTCAACCTGAGATAGCATTGTGTATGGGCTCCACATTTCAAGACAGCTTAGTAGTTACCACTTTTTTCACCAAAACATGAGTTCTCTTTTCCTTCCCAAGACTCCGTAGCCCTCTCTAACTTGAAAGACCTAATTGCCAACACAGTGTGCCAACTCTCTTGAATGATTTCTACAGACAGCTTTCAAAACTATATCAGAAGAACCTGTGTCTTCATTGCCTTCATGATAGAGCAGGCACTTATCTCTCTGGTGGATCAAACACTAATAAAACTTTATTTCCTTTTCTCTGTATCAGAAAGGGCAAGGATTATGCCTGCTAGAAGAATAAATGGGAGATTTCTCCCATCATGTTGACTCTTTAGGCACACACTTGGAATGATTACTAAGTGCTGGACTCTCAGGATATCAGTGCAAGCCAAAAGAATGGCTCATATATCTCTTAGGTATACCTGGTTCCACATTCTCTTTTTTCTTCTTAACCATTATGCAATGGACTTTCTGTTTCTACCATGATTTCCAGATCTATACTCAATTCTGAAAACATTTGAGAAATTCGTATCATGCATTTGGTCAAAAATTTCCCAACCTCCAACCAGCACTTAACTCCACATAGTACAGGTCTCTGAAGAAGTGAACAAAGTGGCTGCGTTGTACCTAATCTGGCTACATCACATGGAAACAGGGTACATTCTGTGCTGCCAAACTGGTTTGTCTATTAAAGAATTTGATAGATGACTATTTCTAAAGCAACCCATAACTTAAGGCAAAATGATCATGTTACTAGTGCTTTCTGCTGTCCGCAAGCAGTAAGCAAGACACAGGTAATAGTCTCGGGGAAATCTGTACAGCCAACAGAGCTCATTCACCTCAATAGAGACTTCACTATTACTGAACAGAAAAATACTAATGTTTCCACAAATTACTAATACATTAGGTACTCCAGTACAACTGGGTGACAGAAAATGGCACTTCTAACAATAAAATAGAACAAGCAATAAATGCTTAACAAAAAATGAATAAATGCAAAAAGAGACATAAAATAACCCAAAAAACAATGAGAACAACATAAAAAATATTCATCAGCCAAGTTTTTTTAATGTGTACTGCATTGACTTGATCTTCTGATAATCTGCAACCTGGATAATTTGTACTAGATAATTTGCACTGCTAAAGTTTTAATAAACTGAAATGAGAAAAAAATGAATGAACGTATAAAAGGATATATATAGCTGTGTAACTATGGAACTCTATGTCTTTATATCTATAAACTTATACATATATTTCTATGTAAACATATAAATTTATGTAGACATGTATAAATACATGATGAATTAATAAAAACTGAAACCATCCATCAATCAGTGAATAAACCTTCAATCAATGAACACAAACTTGGGCCCGAATTCAGAACTTACACCAGCACATGTTCTAAATTTTAGTGCTATAGTCACATTTGAAAGAACCATCAGTGTCATTTCTGACAGTATGCAAAGTTGAGAGATGATTATTGTTGACATAATGAAGCTGATACACTGCCAAAACAGGCAGCTACTAAACTTTTCTCCAGTTTCTGCTATCTGTTCATGTTATATCTTTTGACTCACCTCAAAATAAATGCTCCAAAAACTTAGGTGAGGACCAGGAGCATAGGTGTGTAGCCATGAAGCTTGAATGGTACTTTTCTATCTAATTTGAACGTTTTCATTGTTTGGTATTTTTTGAAAAGTTACAGTGTAATACAGGACACATTTTATAATAGTATTTTATAATGAGTCACCCAAGAATCTCGTACAAGAAGTGCAGTAAATCTGTCCACTCACATAAACACTAAATTGTCCACCTGTAGGCCCAGAGTCTAATATATTGACACAGCCCAGCTTAAAACCTAGAACTCATAACAATTCTACTAACAAGTTCAACTGCAGACCTAGGGCCCAAAACACAGTCTCATGGAGGTCTGCTTTAGGTCAGTGGTAGAATCTAGGAAGTCTATGCCAGTGTGATAAAGGATCTTTGCTAGCAAGCTGATGGATCTTAACTGGAGCTGTGAAGCAACCTTCCAGTTAAGCACCAGAGCTACTACAAATGTACTACAGGAATCTTCTGGAACAGTGAGGTTCTGAGCTACTCTAGCAATGAGGAAATCTGAGTTCCTATCAAGAAAGCCATTGCAACAAGCTTTTTCATGAAGCTCAACAGTAAATAATCTTCCAATCTAGAGCCAGGAAGTGGTGGTCAGAATGAGGACCAAAGTTTCTCCAAAGATCATGGGGAAAGCAAGCATGACAAGGTCCTCTACCAGAACATGCCATGAGATCTAGCATCTTCCATAAGTTTCTCCAAACAGAATTCCTAACAGTGTTTTGGCAGCTTGTGCAGTTCTGTATTTTTTGCTGTTTGCCACAATTCTCAAGTGAGCCTCCCAAACTGAGAACCACTATAGCTTAATTCAGCTCAGTGTATTAATTTCATTACCAGTTAGATATCCAACACAAATGCATTGAAAATCATGTTAAATGCACTATTATGCATCAAACTTAAAATGAGTTTCTTGGGAGCAAACTAGACAATGGAGCAAAAGCTTTCCCTAATCCCAGCCCTTCTGTAAAGCCATTTCCAATCTGTGAATCATGTTGTCTACCTGGTTTGCTTTTCCCTTGTGTCTGGGACAAAATACATAACCCCCAAAATTAAGGAATGAAATGTTTATTGAGCTCACAGTTTGCGGAAGCTTCAGTTCATATACTGCTGGCTCCAAGGCAGAGTAGCACATGGCAGATGGAAGTGTTTCCTGCCTGTGGAAAGCAAAAATTGTGAAGAGAGTGTCAGCAACTGCAGCTTTTAGTAAGCCTATCTCCTGTTTTCCTATTATGAGCAGGCTACCCTGGGGTTGGAGTGTGGAACTCATATAATGTTCATGCCCTAAAAGGGGCTGCCTTGTAGATACCAACCAGTCTTGTGATTATTCTCACTTCAGGTATCCAGACATAACACTGCAAGCCCTTGTGACCCTGATGGCCTTAACTAAACCTGCCAAGCAACAATACCTGAGTCACATGGCAACCTGTGTGACATTGTCATTTTATGCCTCATTCACCATGCTGGTGGTCACATTAAACCTTTCCTCTCAGGCCTACTCAGGTGTAAAAGCTCTGACTTGAATGAATACTCAGGAACATGCTTTCCTTTGGCTCTTGGTTGTTAGAATGAAAGACCTATTGCCAATATTTGTGAAGAGTCAATCACAATACCCATGTTTATATCTTCTACTTGTATACTTTCTTGTTAGTTTCTCACTGCTTAACACCCAAACTAGAAAATGAAATCCTCCATGATATAATGACATACCTCTTGGTATATGTCCCAAAAGCCATGTGTCTGATGGCAGCTCTGCATGTAGTCATTTTATATTTCTTTTGAATTATTTTTTTGGGGGGAGAAAGATCTACAGGGTGTTCAGAGTCTCACTACTAGATTGGACTCATAGTGATCCGCCTGTTTACAGCCTTTCAAGAGCTGAGATTACAGACATGCGCCACCAAGCTCAGCCTCAATTGTCATCTCAATGTTTGCCTGGTGTGTGACTGGCACAGCAGGCCCAGGGATTGAACCCTCAGCCCCTGCTCCTGCTTGCAGGTGCTTTAATCTGCTGAGCTATTTGGCCTGCCTTTATATTTCTTTTCAAATTGGCACATAGTTTTCTATTGATTTATGTTCATGACAACCTTGAGTGCTCTTCTCTATACAAACTTCTGAACTTACTAATGAATCCATGTTCCTGGATATGGACCAAATCATCAAATCTATAACACAAGGTAGTGCTTGAAACACATAAACATTTTGCATAACTACAGAGCACCAAGCTCTGGAAATACACCTGTGGGATTCTCCTTGATGTGTCACAACCATTGACATATCCTTCCTTTCAACAGACATTGTGCTCTCCAACCCTTTGTCATTGGCCTCGACCAAATTTGTAGAGTCATTTTCACGGTCAAATTTCTGATCAATTCCACCACAATATTTGTATCTTTGTATACAAACAGACTGTGAGCTTGTTCCTATTAATTCTCAATCTCCAACAATTATTGAACCTGTTAGTCCCATTCATCTACTGGATTTGGACCACTATGCATCCTAATCCATACTTAGCATGAATCAATCATTTCCTTATTTGAATAATATGGGGCCCTCACATCTATTCTGCTGGGCTCCATTTCTCAACAACTTTTTGCTTTACATTTGCAATCCCCATATCTCTTTTGACCCAAATCTTACATGGACAGACTTTTGCCAGTGTTGGTGGAAAAGCTGACAAGTCATTGACAAGGATTTCAAACTGAACTCAAATCCAATATACCAATGAAGGTGTGCTTTTCACAACTTGTTATCTGTAAACAGGTTGGTACTATGTTCATTATTCAATTATATGGCAAAAGAGATACAGTTCGTAAAAGCAAAAGCCCAACAGGTAAAATATGAAGGTCATTGCTATTACTTCAACTAGCCATAGCCTTGAGTCTAGGTACCCCTCTGAAATACAGCCTAAGAAACAATCATTTTGCCACCCAGAAATGAGTTCTCTTTTCCTTCTTGAGACTTCTTAGCCCCTTCTGTGTTGAAAGCCATAATTTTCAACACAGTGCACAATCTCTCTTTGATGCTTTCCACAGACAGCTTGTATGAGGAATACTATAAGAAACTGTCCTCATTTCCTTCTGTGTCTTCCAGGCATGGATCTGTCTGGCTCATCCACCACTAATATACCTTTAGTTCTTTGCTCCTATCAGAAAGGGGCACGGATTTGGCCTACTTGAAGTGTGAAGGGAGATTTGACCCAGCATGTTGACTACTTTTGCTCCCACTTGGAATTATCATTAAATGTTGGCCTCTCAGTCCATTGAAAAATCCAAATCTTGACCCTCCCCATCTCCTACATATACCTTTTTCTGTTGTTTCTCTTTTCTTCTCAACTACTGTGCATTGAGCCTTCTCTATCTGTCCTGATTTCCACTTCTATGTTCTCAACCCTGGCAACATTTGACAAAATCGTGTCACTCTTTGGGCCCAAAACATGGCAGTTCTATCTAATGCATGAATCTCCATAGTTTAGGCCTCTAAAGGAGAGCACCAAGCTGCTTCTTGTCCCTAATCTGGTACCATTCCATGTACCCAGAGTATATTCTTTGCTGCCCAACTGTTTTATTTATGAAAGAATTTCATAGATCACCACCTTTAAAGCAGACCATATCCAAAAACAGAAACCAATTATGATGCTTATACTTCATCCTCTTCCCAGTAAACCTGCAAGGCACAGGTACTATTGTCAGGCAAAACTTTACAGCCACAAGAGCTAATTCTGCTCACCAGAATGCCTAATCTTACTGAACACCCCAAAGTTTACACAAATTGAATAACGTATTAGGTACTCAAATCCACCTGGATGGCAGAAAAGGCAATTTCTAATGACAAAACAGTACAAACTTAATAAATTAATGATGAAATGAACAAATACATGTAAATATATAACTGTGTATCTGTTGAAATCAATGACTACATGCGTATAACCATATGCATATATGTATATGTATTGGACATATTTGGGCCCAATCAATCTATGAATCAATAAACAAACAAGCAAAGATTACAAGACTTATTCTAAATTTAGAATTTATATGGGCACATTGTATAAGTATTAGTGCTGTAGTCAAAAACTGAAAGGCAACCAAAGTCATTCCTGGTAGGATCCAAATTTGAGACGTTGCATTTATGGAAATAATGATGCAGATACACTAGCAAAAGAGGAAGCTACTAAACTTTTCTCCAATATACTATCTTGTCTTGTTATATCTTAGAATTCAACTCAAAACAAATGTTCAACAAAACAT
>PVKN010005325.1:0-31070 GCA_004027915.1 Capromys pilorides | reverse complement strand
TCTCCCCAGACCCCACGACTAACAATGCTTGCTGCCTTGCCTAGGTGTCCAGTTTTTTTTTTTTTTTTGGTGGGACCAGGATTGGAACTCATGACCTTGCACTTGCCAGGCAGTAGTTTTTTGTTTGTTTGTCTTTTTGAGACAGGGTCTCGCTATGCAGTTGAGACCTTGAGCTCACTTTTGTAGCCCAGGCTGGTCTTGAACTCACTGATCCTCCTGCCTCAGCCTCCCAAGTGCTGGGGATTACAGGCATGAGCCACCACGCCTGGCTAGTAGTTTGTTTTTTAATTACATGCACACTTTATATAAGTGAATCTTTTTCACTTGGTCAAGGTTTCTTTTTAGTTGCCTTTGGATCTAAAATGAAGCTTACTGGGCAAAAACTTCTCTTATTGCATATTTTACATGCTTTATGGTCAGGATGGTCTTCCCCTGTGGTTAGCCTGGTGTCTTTGCACAGCATTTGATTGTCCACAGAGACAGCCGTTGGTTAGCATATGTACTTTGAGAATTATGTAAGGTTGCTTTGAGGAGTTTCTGCAACTCTCAGGTGACTTTATTTCGTTCTTTAACTTTTTAGAACTCCACCCCCCAATTCAGTTTTGGAGCAGCCCACTGTGTGTGTGTGTGTGTGTGTGTGTGTGTGTTTGAGGCAGGGTTTTGCAGTGCAGTTCAGAATGGCCTTGAACTCACTATGCAGCCTAGGCCAGCCTGGACCTCACAGCTTCAGCATCCGTAGTGCTGGGATTACATGCGTACAGCATCACGCCTGTTCTAGCAGCCCACATTTAAGGCTGTTTATTTATTTATTTATTTATTTTGCAGGACTGGGATTCCAACTCACAATCTTGCACTTGCCAGGCAGGCAACATACAGAAAGATAATGAGAAGAAAGAGGATAAGAGATAATAAGAGGACACACACACACCCCTCAAACAGGGACGTGTCGCAGTTGGGAGAGAAGGAATCACCATGCTGCTGGGTGTCAGTTCTGTGGTTGGGGGGGTGTTTGAATGGCTAGGCTCAAGCTGGAGTTTGGGGACCTAAAAAGGCCTGGTTAAGGAGGTTGTATTTATCAGATACATTGGAGAACTTGGAGGTTTTTTATTAGGGGTATAATTTTTCAAGTGCTCAGCATGCAGAATGATTTGTGATGTATGGGGGTCAGGATGGAAGAAGTGTCTAAAAAGAGCCCAGTTAGAAGACAAATGCCTTGGGGGTGGGGAAGTGGCTTAGTGATGAGCGTGTGCTTAGCATGCACAAGAAGAAACTGGAGCAGTCAAATGCTGAGCACTGAATTGAAATCCTGGTAGGAGCCTGGTGCTGTCATGTGTACTGGTGTGCTAGCTACTTGGGAGACTGAGGCAGGAGAATCACCTGGGACCTGGAGTTTGTGACCAACCTGGACAACATAGTGAAAACCCATCTCTTAAAAAAGTGAGTTCAAAGCCATCCTGAACTGCATAGCGAGATACTGTCTCAAAAACCAAAAACCCTGGGGCCGGCGAGATGGTTCAGTGGTCTAAAGCGCCTGCTTAGGAGGGCTCAGGCAACTGCGGGGACTGCAGTTTGATCCCCGGCACCACATGCTGTGCCAGCGCCACCACCAGGGCAGGCTGAGCCAGCCACAAAAATGAATAAATAAAGAAACAAACAAACACAACAAGCAAACAAATAAATAAAAATAAATAAAATTAAAAAAAAAAAAAACCAAAAACCCAAGAATATCAGATTTTTTTTTTTTTTTTAAAGAACCTTAATATTGGGGCCCAGCGAGATGGCTTAGCGGTCTAAAGTGCCTGCTCAGGCAAGCTTAGGCAACTACAGGGACCGAGGCTCGATCTCCGGTACCACATGCTGTGCCAGCCCCACCCCCAGGGCGGGCTGAGCCGCCCAGAATAAATAAATAAGTAAATAAATGTATATTAATAATAAAATAAAAATTTCATAAAAAAGAACCCTAATACCAGGGGAACTAGTTGGACTGGGACAAAACTAGGTTGATGTAAGGGCTAGTGAATATGGGAATCAAGGTCTTTCCTAACCAAGAATGGGTAGGCCTAAATTCAGAGGGTACCAAGTCCAGACAGTGGGACAGAGTTCTGGGAGCAAGTCTGGCAGGGTTGAGTTTGGGTCAGTGGATTTTATCTTATCTGGTCCTCAGGCAGTCAGGGTGGCACTTCTGTAAATCCAACGAAAGCTCTAAACTGGAATCTGAATGCCCAGCTTCCAGGCAGAACTCCTCTGTGTTACTTTGGACATGCCATTCCTTTCCTTGGCCTGAGTTCTTCACCTGAAAAATTAAGAGATATACTTGGTTTCAAAGGCCTTAAGCTTCAACATCCCAAAGTGATCTTTACTCCTTTGTATTTCTCATTTTCTTTCTTAGTAGGAAGAATCTCAGAATTTGAGCATGGAGGTGTGAGAAAAATCTGCCAAAGGACAGGGAGACAATTGTGTAGGAGTGAGAACTAGAGTCCTGATGGAAGGAATGGGTAATTTGGACTGGGCAAAGCCCCTGCCATTGCCAGAAAAATGTAGTTTGTTTCTTTTATTTCCTTCCTTCTCTCTCTTTCTTTCTTTCTTTCTTTCTTTCTTTCTTTCTTTCTTTCTTTCTTTCTTTCATACAGGGTCTCACTGTGCAGGATGGACTCATAATGATCCTCCTGTTTCAAACTTCCCCAGCACTGGGATTACAGCTGTGTGCCACCATGTTTGGTTTCGTTGGCCAGCATAGTGCGCCCAGGGCTCTGGGACTGTCATGGCGTGCGGTACTGGGAATCAAACCTGGGCCCTTGTGCTTGTCAGGCAAGCACTTAGACTGCTGACCTGTCTCCCCATCCCTGCAGTATTTTTCCTACAGGGTTGTTTAAAACATGAATGAGGTACATCTTAGCAGACACTGGGTCTACTACTTGGCCCATACTAAGGATTTGGTAAACGTTAGCTTCTGTTATTAGCTGAAGGAGTAAGAACAAGGAGGAAAAAAATCTCGTGCTGTAGGCAGTATGAATTTTCTCCATTAATCATCTCCATTTTCTTTTTTTTTTTTTTTTTTTTTTTTAATATTATGGCCGGCTCAGCCTGTTCTGGGAGTGGCGCTGGCGCAGCATGTCATGCTGGGGATTGAACCGCCACCTCTATGGCTGCCTAAGCTTCTCTAAGTAAATGCTTTACTGCTGAGCCATGTTGCCGGCCGGCCCCAATCATCTTCATTTTCTTTGATCCTTTGTTGTTTGATACCAGGAACAGAACTCAAGACCTGCCAGGCCAGCACTGTGCTGTTGAGCTATATCCTCCACTCTGTGTTGTTGCTTTTTGAGATAGTCTTCATATGTAGTTCAGGCTGGCCTCGAGCTCACTATGTGACCCAAGCTGGCTGAGGTAATCATCCTGCCTCAGGCTTCTGTACGCTGGTAGACATGGGGCCACCACACCCAGCTTTTAAATTGTAAACCTCTTAATTCTCATTTTCCTAATTTAAAGCGCTTATACCATATTCGTGTTGAAAGCTCTTGTTTTGTAATGTGTAATATAATTTGATCTCTATTTAGCTTGGTGTCCACTGTGATAGTATTCTTTTCTCATTTTTGCCATAGTTATTTTCCATTCTTTTGTTGCAAAGTGTCATTTTAGGATGCCTTCTTTTTTCTTTTTGATTACATCTCTGATTTATTCATGCTCGTTTTGCATTCCTGTCCAGAAATACTTTTGTTGCTTGTTTGTTTTTCATTTTGGAAGTTAAAGCATTTGATATTTTAGGACCTCAGATTAACTTTTCTCTGGCTAATCTTTAGCCTGCAGGTGATGGGGTTTCTCTGGTTTGTTACAGGGTAAAGTGTTCTACTTTCAAGTATGTGATGTGATAATCTGTATCATAAACCCACATGTTGTAGGTCGTTTTATTACACAACGATTTATCACCAAACTGCTGATTTGAAAGAGAAAAGTATTTAACTGACCTTTTAGTCAGTGCTGAGTGAAGCCGCATGTCTGGTTGGGAGGCACTGTTGCACCACTAGGTGGCGGCAGAGCACATCGTTTCCAAAGACGCGGAGCCTTTCCCCGCTCGCAGCTCTTCGCACTATTCCACTTTTTGCATCTTTGCCAAATTTGGACCTCGCTTTGGAAAATTCACAAAAGCTCTCTGTTAGTGAGTTGTGTTGCTTATGATTTTCCCATTCACATTGCTAGTTTTAATCTGTTAGCTGCTTCAATAGTTTGGCTAGTTTGACTTAGATAAAACTTAACAGTGAATAATTATTGAGTGATTATTAAGCTTATTTCAACTGATTTGTGGCTTTAAATTTCCCAACAATGCATTTACCCACCACCCTACTCATGCTGATTTTGGCATTGAAGTGCGTCTCATAAATATGTTGGTAGGAAGTCTGTTCGAAAAACGAAAAATCTATTCAACCCACAGCATTTCTCATCTATAGAATTTTATTTTTTTATTTTTTATGTTTTGGTATTTTAGTACAGGGTCTACAGGGTCTTACTCCATAGATCAGACTCGTAGATTGGACTCTGTAGTGATCCACCTGTGTTCAGCCTCCCAAGAGCTGGGATTATAGACATGCACCATCATGCCCAGTCTCAGTCGCAGTTTCAGGGTGTCCAAGGGTGGGGCTGGCACAGCTTGCCAGGGATCCAACCCGGCCACTGCTATCTATAGTAATTTTCACCAGTCCTACTCCTTGTGTGTGTGTGGGAGTTCTTTTTCAGACTATGGAGTTCAGGCTGGCCTTAAGCTCAGTATGTAATCCATGCTGGCCTTGACCTCACAGCGACTTCCTGGCTCAGCCTCCCAAGTGCTGAGTTATAGGTGTGCATCACCAGGCCTATCTCCAGCCCTGCAAATACCTATAACTTCCAATGTTGTTACAGTGTCATATCAGTGTTGACTATGAAACACAATCAAAATGTTGAGCTACAAACAAAAATGAAACAGTGTTTAATTTTTTTTGTTCATACTAGAGTCTGGGTATTTCATAAGTTAGTTTGCACAAATGGATGATGCTCTGCTTTTATTGTGGTGGGAATTTTTTCTTTAAATGGTTCTGGGGATTAAATGCAGAATCCCATCTCTTTTAAGCATATACTTTACTACTGAGCTATGGTTATACCCCCAGTCCTATTGGGAACTTTTTGAAGACATCCACTCTTACATGTAAACTACAGTGTTTAAAATGTCAACATAGGAGCAGTAAATTTGACAGTACTTATCATGGTTGTCTTTCATAGTCTGCTAGTTTTGCCTGTTTATTTATTTATTTTCTGGTGAGACCAGGGTTTGAACTCATGACCTTGCACTTGCCAGGCAGGCACTTGTGCTGCGGAGCTATCTCCCCGGCCCCTGCCTATTTATTTATTTATTCATTTATTTTTATGGCTGGCTCAGCCTGCCCTGGGGGTGGGGCTGGTGCAGCATGTGGTGCTAGGGATCAAACCTTGGTCCCTGTGGTTGCCTAAGCTTTCCTAAGCAGGTGCTTTAGACTGCTGAACCATCTCACTGGCCTCTGCCTGATAACTTAGCGTTAAGTCTTATCCGCACTGAATTTACTGTGTTTCCTATTAAGAGCTCTCTGCAGAATTTTTATTTTCAGTATTTTAAACCTTTTTAATGACTGATAATGGTGGATTATCAGGAGCATGCTCAGTGCTAAAAGCTTCTGTTTTTCAGCAGTAGTACACTTACCATTTTTGTCACATCAGAGAGTTCATTATTGTACAGTCAGCTCTTGATTATGAGGAGTAAGGTTCATGATAGCAAAATCTGAGTGAGAGAATAAGAAGGTAAAAATCACATATAAATGAAACATGAAGTGTCATTTCCATCCCTAATAATGATTAAGATACAGAATGGGTTGAAGGATTAACAGAACATCATTATAGTGGTGAAAAAAGTACTACGTGGTTTCTACAAAGGCATCTCAAGCTCGTAGACTCAGAGGGTGGCATCTGTCTTGAAAGACTACTTGACAACTGCAGAAATGGTGATCCAAAGAGGCTGAGCGACTTACCCAATGCAGCAGGTTCGGGTGTTTTATAGCTATTTGACCAGGCTATGATTGCTCCCATGTTGTGAGCTGAATTCCACAGCTACATATTGTCTTCTTGGCTTTTGTGGGGATTGCTTTGCTCTTATGGTGCCTTGATTGTGCCTTGTATTGTTTCTTTTTACCTTATCATCTGTCAGCCGGATGTGAAGCAAGTGCATCTTCTTTCCTCACAGCACCGTTACATCTGGGGATTGCACAGGGCACAAGGGACTTACAGGTAAAGTCACTGGGGCCTTGTTGAGCTGTGTGGTTCACCTAAGTCGTAGACTTGTGCGTGGTGGGCAGAGGAAGTCTGGGATCCGGATGTCCACTGTGGGTATAATGCTGATCCCGTAACTGCTCACTATGTCATTGCTGGCAAAGATGCCAGAAATTGCCAACATAAAGACTTTCCTTCTCCTAAAAAACTATAGTTCATTTTATTTTGAAAGACTAAAAATGCATCAAAGTTTAAAATCTCCATTTTATGGCTTCCAAGGTGCCATGATTTTTCTTACTAGGTTCCCCCCCCACCCCCCCTGTGGAAAATTTTCTTCTTTGGTTCTTTGAGATTTAGATTTCTTTGCTAAGGTATTTTTAGAGAGAGGAAATCAGTATGTGTCACCAAAAGGGGAAAATATATACCTTAAGGTCTAGTTATGTAATTAGAATTTTAATAAGGAGTGTCATAAATTCTCTTGCTTCATTGAAGTGATTACTTACAAGTCTCTTCTACTCAGAAGCCTCATCTAGTTATTATCATCATTATCATCAACATCACCAGCCAACCACAGGCATTTATGGAGTGTCCACAGATTATGAAGCACTTACTTGGGTTTTAGGTGGTGTGTGTGTGTGTGTGTGTGTGTGTGTGTGTGTGTGTCTGTCTGTCTGTCTGTCTGTCTGTGTTTTGTACAGCAGGCTTGTGTATATATGTGTGTCTCTTTGTGTCTGGTTAGCCCTTCTCTTCTGGGGAGTTTATGATCTGCAGAGTTGGAGGAGAGACAAGAATCTTAGGCAAGGACAGATTCCTCATTTTTCCTTATATGTGAAGTGCATTCCAGCTTGTACATGGTGATGGGGTGGGGAGGGCAATGATGAAAGCAAGGAATCTCAGAAAGGTCGGTTACAGATAAATGGAAGCGTGTAGGTTTGATGGCTTACAGGTACACAGGAAGTTGAGTAAGGTAGGGTAACTGGTTGAAGGAGGGAGAAGGCAGTGGGTGAGTATCTTTGAAACCAGTAATTCAAATAGATTTGGTGCAATAACAGAGATGATTTCAGTTGATTATGGGAGAAGCTGACAGGGTAAGAGATTGGAGTTGGGAGTTTTTGCAAAGGGGTGGTTTCAGGTTTGGATCTTGCCCAGATTTTGATAAGGGAATAGGATTCAGGATTGTCAGAGCAGAAATCAACACCGCCCCCTCCCAATTTTGCTTCTATTTGGAGGACCCCTGTTTTCCTCATGTTGAGAAATAATGCATGTGTGTAGGAGTGGTGTATCCTTTAATTACAAAAGGAAATGGTGAGATGGTTTCCCAATTCAAGCTGCTGAGACAGAAGAAACTGCTTCAGTGGCATGGCGAAAACAGCCTTAGCCAGAGAATGTTAGTTTTATACTTGTATTACCACACTTTTAGAATCTTAGATTAATCAGAAGAGCTTTTAATGGAATTCATTATTCATGTGCTACACAGGAAAATCATTTTTATAACTTTTTTTGGAAGGACCCAGGCCTCGTGCATACTAGATGAGTGCTCTTCGGCTGAGCTGCATCACCTACCCTTGTAACTCTTTTCATTGTGTTTACCTTATAAACTGAGATATTTGACATCTAGTTTTTCAGAACAGACAAATAAAAGTTGTACTTGGGTTTAGGTCTTCATGTATCTATCTCAAATTCTCAAATCTTCTGTAAATCTGATCTCATAGGTCATAGCTATAGAAGTCAGTTATGGACAAACACTGAGTGGGGAAGTCATAGTCGCTGTTGGTTTTCTATTTCTGAAATAATAGCAAACACGTAGCACATACCCTGAGCCCGGCGAGGCACAGTTCCTTATGTTGCTCTGTCTGCAAGGGAGTTAACCTTTCAACAGTTTTTATGGTAAATGCTAAGGCAGCTTGTGAGCTAATTAGAAGAAACTGATAAGCAAATGCCGGATTTGTCAGCTCTCTTTCATCCTCTGTGCAATAGACAGCCAGTCAAATAGCACTGCTTGTGTGGCTGGTAATCAAGCCCCCCCCCCCCCCCAGCCACTTATCGAACAGAATATTACCTCTCTCTTAGCATTCTCCAGATGTGAGTCAGCTCAGTAAAAACCAAGTTTCTCTGTGGGTATTAATTCGTGGGGATTTCACAACATGGCAATTTCACAACGTGGCATCCACATTGGTCTCACTTTCTTCAAGAGAATTGATGTTGTCTAGCTGTGGCCTTTCCCTAGCGTGTAGTTGGTTCCATCCTCGCCCAGAACTGTTGGATCAGGGTATACTGTAAAAGAAATTTGATTGTCAGTGGCTGCTGTGACCCAAAGAAGTGGATAAATTCCGTGTAAAGACTGCCAAAGCCAAAAACAAATGGTAGCTTCAGACCAAGTGGAACCCTGGCCAACTCCAAGATGGTTGTCAGTAGAAGTTATTCATAAGATGTCTCTGCTTAATAGACCCCAATCAGCCCTGCAAGTTATTGGTGCCATTTGGTTCGTGTAACAGAAAAGTGCTGCATTCTAACTGCGTTCTTGCTGAGGAGAGTAAGTGCTTAGTGCTATTTACTTAAAACATCCTAGGTTGATAAATGACAAGTACTTCACTCTGGGTAAAGCTCGTAAATCCAGCCCCTACAAAAAATAACAAGCTGACAGCACTTAGTCCTGTTTATAAAGTCTATAGACATCTATCTTTGATACAGGCACAAGTATATATCTATGAAATTGTACTGCAGCCTGTTAAAATAACAGGAAAGCACAACTACAAAGGCAAACAGCATATTTGCAGACTCCTATCTCCTACACCTGAAGGGCACCTTGAGGACAAGCTTGCAGAGGGGGCCTTCCACAGAGCAGAGTCCAGAATTATTCACTTTCTTCCCTCTCTTTTCCCTGTAAATCACTATTGCCACTCTATCCATGTCTTTCTCTACAAAATGAATGTCTTCACCTTAACCATCTTTCCTTTGCTAAGCTGAGGAGAGGCAGGAGGCTGCAGTGGGTGCAAAGCAATTGACCACTTTGGCCAGAGCAAAGAGCTGGTTTAAACTCACACTTCATCAGAACCAGGAACAGCTCTATTTTTTGGCAGGCTATCCAGGAAAAATGATAAACTGTAACAAAGAGGTCTGTAAATACAGTGAATGCGGGGCCTGAAACACGTGCCATCAGGTGTCAGAAAGGGGACTTAAGAATAAAAATCTTGCAGTGCTGGAGATTGAATTCAGGCCTCGAGCATTCTGGGCAGGTGTTCTGCTACAGAGCCGCATCTCATTCCACAAAAGGGAATATTTTAACAAGAAGGCAAACAAGAGACTCAGCCCCCTCGCCCTCACTTCTCCAAGCTCCGCAGTACTGTTGCAGGATGCATCCCTGCTCTGACTCAGTACCTGAACTGCTGGTTCCTGATCAGTAGGAATTGTCACATGTGTCGAGTGAAGCTGCATATCCAGTACTGCATTGAACATTCTGTACTGCAGATTGAATAATTATGTTGTTTGTCAGATACTAGAAAAGTGCAAAGAACATTCCTTTACTTTGCAACAGCTTGAGATGTGCTCTTCCCTCTGGCTGGCATGACCTTCCTTTTGTGAGCCCCTGCTCCACAGCTCAACCACTGCCTGCCTTCTGAGACCTGTCACATCACTCAGTGAAGCCCCTCAGCCAGCAGCAAGTCCTCTGGGCCCGAGTTGTGTTCCCATAGCACCATGTACTGTTAGCGCCTACCCGGTTCATTTTCATTATCCACTTACTTCTTACCTGTCTCTGTGTCAAACATGAACAGGGACTGTGTCTTGTCCTAAATTCATCATTTATCTCCTGTGCTGAGCACAATGACTAGGATGTAGTGGATGCTCAATAAATGTTTGTCAAATGAGTGATTATGTGGTTAGCTCAATGAGAATTGATGGTGCCCTTTTCGATCTGTCATCCATCATCCGTGATGTGAAGCAGGGGTGGGAGGCTCTAAACAGTGCCAGCTGAGAATTAAAACAGAGGAAGTGCAATGAGCATTTACAATAACTACCCCTTATTGAGCCTTTATTACTCTGGGCTGAGCACTGTCTTAGTCTTTTTAAATATATTAGTATACTTATTCCTTAGATCAATCTGCTAAGACAGGTTCTGTATATTTTCCCTGTTGCAAAGCACAAGAAAGTTCAATAACTTGCCCAAGGTAATGCAGTGACAGTGCTGAGATTCATATCAATAGTAGGTAACTATCACTTATCCATGCCTTTTACACTAGTTCCTGAAAAGAATTAAGCCCTAATGTCCTGAGCATTCATCTTACATAAAGATTTAACCTGTCACCTACCTGCAATGGTATTAGTTGTGTTCTATCCTCCGCAGACTGGAGGAAATAGCGACTAAATAGTTTTCTGTGATTTGTGGTTCAGGTGTGAGAGGTGAAGTTGAAGACAGTTGACCAAAAATTGAGTGTAAGTGGTACATTTGGTCTTTTAGTAAACAGCGATATTTTCTGGTATTTTGCAATAAAACGCTATTTTTTTTTCCTGCAAAGACACTCTAAACTCTTGTTTGTCTCTAGACCTCCGCATGCACTAGTCCCTCTGCCTGGGACACATTTCTCTGCTGGCTTTTCTTTCTCCAAGCCCAGTTTTTACTTGACTTCTCTTTCCTACCATAGGTCAGTTTCCATGTCATTTCCCTGTCCTGAGTATGGAGATCCCTTCCCAAGGCTCCCTAAAGTCACTTAATGGCCTTGTGTGCCTCACAAGTGTTGTGTTGCTAAAACCCCAGCTAGAGTTGATAGTGCATGTGGGCTGACAGGTAACCATCCACTAGGCCTATGAGAGTGGAGCTCATCTCTTCCCTTTACCCTGGCACATTGGGTGGTGGTCAGATGGTGTGTGTTCACTAAATATTTGTGTAAGGGGTGGATGTATAGAGGCTAGTGGTATTCTAGCCCATGCACCCCAAAGTCTTGAAGTCCAATTAGTTTTGTTGGACAGCCACTGTTTGCCTTGTCTTAATGTGTACATATTCGCTGGACACTGTGGGGAACAGGAAGATGACTAATGCTGCTCTTTGTCAGAGGTACTTACAGTCCAGGGAGACCTTCAGATGACAATGAGTCACTTTGCAGCATGTGCACACTGCAGCAGTCCAGAGCGTGGCCAAGGAGGCCCCATTACCAGCCTAAGAACTCCCACTGGATCCTGAAAACCACCCAGAGAGAAGTAGAAATCCAAATTATAAAGACCTAACAGGTTTCGGAAATTTGGGCAAGGATATATTGACAAGTACAGCATCATATAGATAATATGTTGAAATTAGATTTAGCTAAAGAGAAATCTTCTTAATTGCTTAAGGCAGAATATTTTACTTTATTTCTATTTTGAGGGAGACAGGGTTTCACTGTGTTGCTTTGACTGATCTCAGAATTCCTGGGCTCAAGTGATCCTTTTGCCCAGAACATTTTATTTTGTAAATGGAGGGCTTTAAATCAAATGTATTTAGAGCATCTTTATCTGTTTTCCTTGGGCAGCTTAATGTATGTTGTCTAAAACTTCAGTGTTCAGGGCTAGGGATATATATAGCTTACAAGTACAAGGTCCTCAGTTCGATCCCTGGTACAAAAAATTCATTGCTTATCTACTTCCCACAAACATGCTGCTTCTAATTTAATCTGTGCCAGTAGCCACAAATGCAAGTTTCTGGATATCTCCCTGCCTCTTCCTCCCCCCTCCCCCCCCTCCGGGACTGGGGTTCAAACTCATGACCTTGCACTTGCCAGGCAGGCACTTGTGCCATGGAACTGTCTCCCCAGCCCTCTTTGAACTGACTTCATAATGAAGACCAGCTTAGCCTCAAACTCTCAACGATTCTCCTGTTCAGCCTCCCAAGTGCTGGGGTTATAGTTGTACACTGCCAAATGTGGCTTGTTTTTGTTTTTATTTTTTATTTTTTTGAAGTAGGGTTCTGTTAAATTGCCAAGACTGGCTTGGAACTTGGGATCCTACTGCCTTAACCTCTGGAGTAGCTGGGACTACAGGCCTGTGTCCCTGTACCCAGCATGCGCTTCTTGATCTAGGCTTCTTTTCTCCACTCGTTCTCCACATGGGTGCCAGTACATCTAGAGTGTATAGTGAGGCCTGCCACTTTTCTGTCCAGGAGTCCTCAGAGCACCTGTGACTTTCTGGCTGACGATGCTCCAGCAGCGAGCACCATTACCACTATCGCCCCTCCTGAGCCCTGTTGCAGCTCTGCAAGATTACTTACGGTTCCCGGTAGAGATCATGACTTTTTAAGAGATATATTTCCACCCCTTGTTCCTGAGCTCTTACTTGTCCTTGCAGCCCTTCTCTGACTCAAGTTCTTGCTTGTGTGTCCTGTGGGCCCCCTGCTTCTATTACTTTGTAGCCTCTGTCTGACACTCACTGGCATATGGGTGTGCTTTGCACACATGAGCACACTGCAGTGTGTGCTCTGCAGTATTTTGTTTTTTTTTGTCTTTTTGAGACAGGGTCTCGCTACGCAGTTAGGGCTGGCCTTGAGCTCACTTTTGTGGCCCAGGCTGGTCTCGAACTTGCTCTGATCCTCCTGCCTCAGCCTCCCAAGTGCTGGGATTACAGGCGTGCACCACCATGCCTGACCTGCAGTACTTCTTGAAAGAAAAAAAATGAGAGGCTTTAATTCATGTGGAGCTATAAATGAGCCATGTCAGACTCTTCCAGGCATGGTTCTTATTTTAGATGCTGGTCACCTGCTGGAATTGATGGGCAGCAAGAAAAGAAGACCACAAAACAGGGAAAGAGGCACTCAAGGGGCCAGGAGTTGCCTGCTTTGGATCATCATGCTAATGAGCAGTGGTACTTTGGCAGGTTACTGAATCTGTGACTTGGTTTCCCTATTGGTACAACAAGGACACAAGTCTAACAAGTCATTACTCTGGAGGCTCATTTCCAACTCTGACAGTGTGCATCTTCTTTGCACCAAAGTTAAAAATCTAAGTAGGAAGAAGACTCCTAAGTAGGGCATTCTGAAGTGTAAGGAGAATTCTTTCCCTCCTCCCCATGTTATTGGAAGCTCCATGGGGGGAAAGACATTGACTTTTAGCATTCAACAAAGATAGTTTTGCATTTTAAAAATGAAGTAGAAAAGAATACAGGAAAACTGCATTAATACAATGTTATATCTGAGGATTTAAATTCCCAAGCCTGGAAATCCACTCATCATTCCCTTGGCAGCTTTCCCTCCATGCACTGCACACCCCCCTCACAGGCTGCCCCTCTGTGCCAATGCACTGCCTGGCCGAGGCCCGCAGTTCTGGGAGTCATTACCTGATTCTCTTGGCCTTTGAGTGTTTTAACTCCTCCAAGTTAATGCCTGTTCTTTAGTGGTACATTATCTTCTAGCAAGGTAGGCATTTATAATTTATATACTGTGTGCTGGCTTAAAATAGAGACAAGAGGATAATCAGCATCCTGAAGCTTCCAGTTTTCCAAAATAACATTTCTTCAGCGAAGTCAGCCTGAAGGAATTAAAACTTGCTGTGAATTAAAAAACCCTTTGTCCAGCTGTCAGACAGAATTTGGCCGGTATGTTACTTCACCTTATGAAAGGGGGGCTAGCTTTTTAAAATAAAACTCATTATTTTATTTTATCCTATTCAAAATAACTTCTAAAGGTTTTGGTCTTTGTGAGTAGTATTTTAGGGGTCCCATGATAGAGAGAAAGGATGGCCAGAGGTTGCAGAACAGACAGGATAAATGCCCCAGTGGGGGCAAAAGCCAGCAGGTACCTCAACCCCTTGTCTGCTGCAGTCTCAGTGCCCTGTACCTGGATTGCTGACTTTGCCAACACAGAGAAGGGGGATGCCTTTCCTGTTGGGGCCTCAGAGATCACATTATTCATTTACACTATTAAGTATAGAAGTAGCCTGAGCTGGTGAGATAGCTCAGCAGACTAAAGCGCCTACTTAGGCAAGCTTAAGCAAGCACAAGCAATGAGGTTCAATCCCCAGAATCACATGCAGTGCCGGCCCTGCCCCAGGTAGTGAGACCCTGCATCAACCAAATACAACAACTAAATACACAAAAAAGAAAGAGAAAGCCTACTTGAAAACTCCCCTGTAGAGTCAAGTCAGTCATATTCAGGAGTCTAACTTATTTTTCCCTCTTGTTTTTATAATAAGTTTCTAAATGTTACTTTTTTCCATTTCTTTTTCTTAAGTATATTTAGTGTGCTTTGGGTAGAGAGCTCTCTTGCTTTCTTTTTACCCCTTCATTTTGAACCCAGGCCTTCATATATACTAGGGAAGCACTGTACCACTGAGCTATGTTCTCTTTATCTGTTTTTTAACTATTTATGTTATGGCTGGCTCAGCCTCCCTGGGGGTGGGGCTCGTAAGCGTGTGGTGCTGGGAGATTGAACTGGGATCCCTGTGGTTGCCTAAGCAGGCAATTTAGACTACTGAGCTGTCTTGCCAGCCCAGAACTACATTCTCACCTCTTTTTTGTCTTTTTTTTTTTTCTTTTTGAGATAGGTCTCACTATGCAGTTCAGGCTGGTCTTGAGCTCACTTTTGTAGCCCAGGCTGATCTCAAACTCCGCACTGATCCTTCTGCCTCGGCCTCCCAAGTGCTGGGATTATAGGCGTGTGCTACCATGCATGGCTCCACTTAATATTTTTAAAAATAATTTTAATATTTATTTTTATTTGTATATGTTTTCAGTACCTAATGTTTACATTCATCCTGGGAGAAAGTGCTTATACTTAATTCTTTGGGCTTAGGTATGTTTGCTTAATTCTTAATTCTTTTTTTCCCCTACCTCTCTTCCATCTGTAACTCCCTTTCCCATTTGCCTAAGATTGATCCCATTTCTTGTTGTCTGTCTTTTATTTTTATTCTTTTTTTGTGGCTGGCTTAGCCCACTCTAGGGGTGGGAGCTGGCGCAGCAGGTGGAACCCTGGATTGAACTATGGTCCCTGTGTTTGCCTAAGCAGGGACTTTAGACCACTGAGCTATCTCACTGACCCTACCTTATTTATTTATTTATTTATTTATTTAATGTATTTAGGACAGGGTGTTCAGGGTCTCACTATGTAGATTGGACTTGTAGTGATTCTCCTGTTTTCAGCCTCCCAAGTGCTGGGATTGCAGGCACGCACTACTATACCCAGTTTCAGTCATGGTCTCAGTGTACCCTGGGTGTAGGGCTGGCGTGGTCCATCAGGGATAAAACCTAGCTGGCTATGCTCTGCCTAAGCAGTCACTTTAGTCTTTTGAGCTATCTGACCGGCCTACTATCTTTTATTTTTAAAATTACTTACACTTTGGGTTTCTCACAAAAGAGAAGTTATGTGAAGCTTAAGTTTGTATGTCTGATTTCTTTCACTTAATGTTGTGTTCTCTAGGTGCTTCCATTTTCCCACAAATGACTAAATTTATCCTTCTTTATCCCACTCCCCTTTTAACATTTGGTTATTTTGTTGTTGTTTTGAGACAGGCTCTTGCTAAGTTGCCTAGGCTGGCCTTAAATTTATGATCTGCCTGCCTAAGCCTTCTGAGTAGCTGGGGGCAGAGGTATGTACTACTGTGCCTGACTGCGTACCCCCTACTAATGAGGGCAGAAGAACAGAGGCTTCTATGGCCTCATTTCTTCCCGAGTCTGATGACCTTGCATTGGAATCTCAAGATTACCCTTACTGTGACCTTGGTTTCTATGATATGTCTCATTGGTCACAGCTGTGTCCAAGTGTATATTCCAGTGTCCCCCTGATACTTGGGGATAGTTAGAGCTGGGAAGGGGATGCAGTAGTTGGGTCATATGGGACTATCCTGCATGATCTAAGTGGAAAGCCACTAGGTGGCAACATTTGCTAAGCTGCAGTGCATCGTGCTCCTCTAATAAAATGTTGAACTTGCTTTTCCAGCTATAAGATTAAACAGCTGAGAAAACAGGTTAGCAGCTATTGCTTCAGGTCCTTTAAAAGTGAAGCTATTGGATAAATACCCCACAGTATATTGATGTCTGTTCATCACTTGCGTTTAGATACTGAGAGTTTGAAATTGCTCTGTGTGGGGTGTGTGTGGGGGGGTGGGAAGTGAGCTGCTTCTCCTTTGGCCCAGTTATGCCTCTACGATAGATGACATCTCTGATTGAACTATCTAGATTCTCATGGGTCTTTTTTCCCATGGTTTATGATTTTGATTACAACTTCTCCTATATTAAAAAAAAAAAAAAACCTACTAAAACCAGTCTTCAAAGAAAGAAAACAACAAACACTAGCTTTTTATAAGGGCAGAGTCATGATGAAAAAAAACCAAACCAACAAAAACCTCAAAGGAATTTGTGTCTCTGAAGCTGGTCATCTCCCTGGGTTAAATCAAGAGGCTTTACTCTCCTAAATGAGGATGCTTATTTACCAGGTTTCCTAAATTAGCAGCTTTGGGGATATTACAATCTGTAAGGAACTGTCCAAGGGAGGTATTGTGTATGCTCTGCAGTGATTAAGCCATTAAGCTCTAATTGGTATTTTCCCACTCACGGTTTTGTGTGGGAAGCTTTAAAATTATTTAGGAATTCAGTGCTCATCAGCCATCTTAGTATCAGTAGAAAGTGAGGAGAATGGTTTTGCGGGTGAGCAGATTGTGATTTTTGCTCATAACATCGTTCCCTGTTGGTTGGTACATTGCAGATGAAGTGGAAAGGGAAGGACCTGTTCGATTTGGTGTGTCGGACTCTGGGGCTGCGAGAAACCTGGTTCTTTGGACTGCAGTACACAATCAAGGACACCGTGGCCTGGCTCAAGATGGACAAGAAGGTTGGACTGGAGCTTGGTCAAATCAGCGGGGCAGGCGCGTGCTTTCTGTCCCCCACCCCCAGCGCACAGCAAGCTTATTTTCTCATCTCAGGGTGTCACAGTGACGTGGTAGAGAAGGTGGCAAGTTCCTCTGTGAAATCATGCAGAAAGCAGGTCCTGGTGCTGCTGCAGATTTTTTTACTCCTCACAGGTTTTCCTGGGCAAGCACAACTCACTATTGTTAAACCCTTGCCACCCCTGGCTTCCTCGCCCACTTTGCTTCTGGCTTTATGCCCTTCAGTTTATAGAATCGCTAGTCAGTCTTTATGGATAAAAACCACTGTTATCTTTTTTGGGAAGGGTCAGTACTGGGAATTAAACCCATGACCTTGTGCTGGCTTGGTGGCAGGTGCTGTACCACTGAGCTGTGTCCCCAGCCCCTTTACCTCCCTCCTAACCCCTAAAGATAGGTTAACAGTTTATGTCTTTGAAAGATTCTCTTGGGGCTTATGTTCTTTAGGGAACTTTAAAAAGTCCTTTTGAGAATGTCATGGCCCAACTTGAATGAATTGTTAATGCGATCTAAGGAATAAATAGTGTGTGTGCCTGTGGTGAGGGAACAATGTTCATTCAGTCCTCAAGATTCTCTGGGGTTTCAGAGGCCTGGGCCCCTGATCATTTTAATGTGCCTTGGAAATGGGTGTTGTCTAGAGGAGCCACCTATGTGTGGGCTTTGATGTTTGCAGAGACATGCTTGCCTATTTACGTGCCCACCTAAGCATGAAGACATTTGAGGAGCAGGACCATGAATTTTTATTAGTAACTCTGAAATACACCTCAATTGTAAATTAATGTCTAATTCTTACCCAAGTGATACCCCCTGCAGTTGTCCACCTAATACCACAGAATTATCTCTTGGGTGGCATGACAGATAGTGACAGGAGGTGTCTCTTACAAGTGTGACTCTAAGCTGAAGTGTTCAAATTGTGTTTGCATATATATATATGCTAGTTGCAATCTTCATGTTGAAATCCTTGCTGGTTATAACTTTAAGTGGTAATTCTCAGTGATGATGAACCTCTGGGTGCCACCGAGTGGCAGTCCTAGATTGGGATTATTTTGAATCTCCTGGATATTTTCCAACCCGAGGAATGAAATGGGAGAATGGAAAATTATGTATCAAAGACAGAAAAACTCTTCCCATTTTATGATTCTCAGCAAAGTGAATTTTAAATCATACCTGAGTGTTGGGCAAATGGATATTAGATTGGGGGCATCAGGAGATATAAGACCTGCTGCTCAAAGGAAATAAATTATGACACATGTTAATGGAGCTTGGTAAGCCTGTCACATGGCATGTTTATGTCCTGAAATGAAATTCACTCTGGGGAGCAGATGGTTCAAACTTTTCAGGGGGTGGATGGAATTGTTAGAGAAGATTAAAGGCAATGGTTTACTGACTGCACTGCAGGCATTTTGTGGGGCATCACTGGAGGGCCCTAGAAACAAAGGTTGTACAGGGAGCATAGTTCACTTCTGTTGCTCAGTTAAAATCTAGACAATATCACAATATCACAAACATGTAGTTCATAGTCTCCAAGCTGTATTCTACTTGGGCCTACACATTAGAAGTGGGCTGCAAGGATAAAGAATAAAGGAAGATTCTACTACGTTAAAAAAAAATGTAGAAACTCTTTAGTTTTCCAAAAGGGTAGTGTCCAAAACCTTTTAGTTACATATTTCTAATTTTTAACTATTTTTGAGATCGATGATACCTTCATTTTAGCTCTGCTTAACCCCTTGGGAATATTGAATGATTGACTTGAGAAACCCTACATGAAGTGCATATTACTTTTCATTATGGATGGCTCTGAATACTTCCAACTATAGAATCACAGCCTTTGGGAAATGTGAGAAGTGTAATGAGAAAAAAATTTCATATCTTCTGTGCAAAATTTTTTTTTTTTTTTTTGCCAGTAGCACACAAGGAAGAAGGCCAATCCAGTGTGTGTGTCTTTTGTTCTACAATTCCATAGGTGCTGGACCATGACGTCTCAAAGGAAGAACCAGTTACCTTTCACTTCCTGGCCAAATTTTATCCAGAGAATGCTGAGGAGGAGCTGGTTCAGGAGAGCACACAACATTTATTCTTCTTGCAGGTATACCATCCCATGAAACCCCCCAACTTCTTCTTCTTCTTTTTTCTTTTTAACTTTATTTATTTATATTATGGCCTGCTCAGCCTGCCCTGGGCTGGCGCAGCCTGTGGTGCTGGGGATTGAACTGTGGTCCCTGTGGTTGCCTAAGCTTACCTAAGTAGGCGCTTTAACTATCTCGCTGGCCCCCGAACTCCGCAACTTCTGAGAGAATGCACCCGGGCATAGTTACCAAGGCAACATGTGTGAACCTGTCAGTGTTGACTGCAAACACTTCTGTATTACAGAAATGTTCTGCCATTAAGTAGTCTGTCCCTTTGATTCTGTAATGAAAAAAAAAAAAACAATCTGCAGAATAGAACTGAACCCAAGCAGTGGGAATTGGTGTCAAATGCCAGGTGTGGTGACTCACACCTATATTTCTTAAACTCAATTTTAAGACAAAAGATGTTAATGTAGAGTTGTTTTTTTCTGATCCTCAGTATTGAGATTTAATTGCAGTGTTGGCACTTTGCAATAAATAAGTGGGTTTGGGGTTGCAGTTTGATACTAGGTCTCTACAAGATTTGCCATTACTGATCTAGGAAAATTGGAGAATGGAAACTTCTGTCAGTTTTGTGAATGTGCTTTCTGCTCGGTCAGAGCACCTCCCCAGTTTCATGGTTGGGTGTGATGATTGGCACTGGGGCTGCTTGTGTACCCAGAGGTGCTCATTCAGTGAAACATGAAGGATGGCAGCAGAGTCATTAACTACACAGCTTCCCAGAAGTGGGTATGTAGTCTGTCAAGAGAGACTTCATAGTTAATTTCAAACCTCAGTATATCTTGTTCAGTAAATACTAAGTGAAATGCATTAAGATCCCCTAAATAGTTTCTTTTACAAAATAGATATAACACATTTACATAAACATAATGGAGATGGATATATATTATGTATATGTATATGTTATGGTAAATCTCTTTCCAAAATTTTCAGGTCAAAGAGTAGCCCTTTCAATTTTTCTAAAGTATGGTTTTTTTTTTTTTTTTTTTTTTTTTTGGTTCCTTTGAAAAGAAGCCAAGGGATTTGAAAGTTGCATTGCTTCAAAACATATGAGGTTTGATTTTCTCTGTAAGAATGTGAAATCAGCTTTAAAACCTAGGAAGTTTTTGTATATGAATGAAGCCACCTAAAGATCTTGAGGTCCCAGAATGTCTTAGTGTTACAGAAATGGCTTTCCTCTAAGCACTTGGAAGCAGTACTCATCCCTCATGTGACTCTGGCTTGATTTTCCTTCACACTGCGGTGTTAGGGTGCTTTTATGTCTCAGCAAGGCAAAATTTACTATTTTTTGAATCTGGTGACTGTTGACATCTGTGCAGAGCGAGTTGGCTTTCCTGTTGTGTTTATTTCAGTGTGCCCCCATTTTATGCAGCTCCCTTGCCTCTCTGTCTGGAGCATCATACACTGTACCATTCTAAGAAATTAAGGGCAATGAGATATGTTAATTCAACATTATGGCTTAGGAATTATATTTCCTGGACCTCACATGTACTTAAAAGTTGAATCAATCAAATTTTATTGCTTCCTTTTTCCTTAGAGCAGCACATTGAAAGTGATGGCTTTTTTTCTGCAGTCATAACTCAGTGGCCTTGGTGGCTTCTGTCTTGTGTATAGATTTCAAAGTAGACTCCATTTCCTCCAGTGTTGTGAGTGCTTAGCTGGTACTGAGTGCTTGTGACACTTCTCAAGTTCACAACTCTCTGTCACAGCCCAGATGTCAATTTCTATTGTTACCATGAAGGTCGGGTTTAGTCCTCAGCCTTGACCATGAAGGGAAGTGATGACGAGTTTTTTGTTTTTATTTTGTTGCTTTACAGTACAAGGTTTCCCATATGCTAAGCACGTGCTGTACCGCTGAGCTATACCCCCAGCCCCAAAAGAAGGGCTTTTATGTGTCATCGGCTCACCAAAACCTACTTTGTAATTGAACTGTCAGCCAGTCTGCAGCAGTTTAAAAAAAAAAAAAATTGTCCCCTTTGTCAGAAAATCATTAACAGGTTGCTTTGGCAGCTCTCATTTAGAACACCCTGCAGCCATCTGCTTTTCTTTTTTCTATTTGCATTTTTTTATTTTATTGGTACATTTTAGATATACATAATGATAACATTCATCATAGAGAATTTGTACCTGTGCATGATCTGTCTTGCTGCTGCTGCTTCCTCTCCTGCAGCTACCCCCTTCTTTTTCTTTTTGAGGCAGGATCTCACTAGTACAGGTTGGCCTTGAACTCACAGTTATTCCTCCTGCCTCAGTCTCCCAAGTGCTGGGACACAGGCATATGTCGCCACATCGGGCATTTTTTCTTATTTTCCTTCTCTGTCTTTAACTCCTCTTCCCCTCCTTATTTACAAAAGCTTTGTTTTCATTTTTTCTGTCTGTTCTTTTTTTCTTATACCTTCTTCCCTTTCCTCTTTATTCCCTCTCTTATTCCCCCTCTCATTTCTCAATATTCATTTTACATTGTGGTCCTTTTTTACACTTTAGGTTTCTCACACTAGAGGAATAATGCAGTATTTAAACATGCATGGCAAATTTATTTCATTTAAGAGTATGATCTCAAAGTCTATCCAATTAGCTAGAAATGTCTCAAGCTTTTCCTTCTTTATGGTAGCGTCTACTCCATTGCATTAAAAAAATGTGTTGTCTTTATCCATTCATTGATAGGCATTTGGGGTGTTTCCAAGACTTATCTGTTACAAACTATGCTGCTATAAGCTTGGGTATGCATGTATCTCTCAGGTATGATGCTTTTAATTCTTTTGGGAAGAAGCCTAGATGGCAAATAGCTGGGTCAAATGGAACTGCTAGTTTTAGGTTTTTAAGGAATCTGCACATTGATTTCCACAGTGGTTGTACCAGTCTACCCTCCCTCCAGCAGTGAAAAAGGGTTCTCTTTTCTTCACAGCCCCATCAACATTTGTTATTGGTTGATTCCTTGATGATAACCATTCTTTCTGCAGTGAGGAGGAATTTCAGAGTTGTTTTAATTTACATCTCTTGAAAGATCAGTGATGTTGAACATGTTTCGTACATTTGTTTGCCATTTGTATTTCATTTGAGAAGTGTGTTTTCATCTCAAATGTCCATTTTTTTTATTTGGTCTTTAAATTTGGAGGGGGGATCTGATTTTTTTGAGTTCTCTATATGTTCTAGATACTAGTCCTTCATCTGAGGAACAACTGGCAAATTTTTTTCCCACTTTATGGGTTATCTTTTCATTCTATTGATTTTCTTTGCTGCACAAAAGTTTTTTTAGAGCGGGAGAGATAGCTCAGTGGCCTAAGCTCCTGCTTGACAAGCATAAGAACCTGGGTTCACTCCTCGGTACCACATACCATGCCAGCCCCAGGACCCTGGGTATGCCTTGCCAGCCACAGAAATCCCAGTGCTGGAAAGGCTGAGACAGGGATCACTATGAGTCTGAGCTGCATAGTGAGATCCTGTTCCAAATAAATAAAAGATGTTTTAAAAGTATTTTTTAAATAACATAAAATCCCAGTTATTGGTTATTTGTAATATTATCTGTGCAACTGGGATTTTGGTCATAAAGTTTTTGCCTATACCTATGTCTTCAAGAGTTCTGCCTGTTCTTTCAGCAGGTTGACTATTTCTGTTTTGATATTTAGATCTTTGATCCATTTCAATTATAGCTGGGTGCATAGTGGGAGAGATGGTTCTAGTTTTGGTCAATAGCATGTGGAAAGCCAGTTTTTCCAGCATCATTTATTAAACAGGTTATCTTTTGTCCAGTAAAGGTGTTTGGCTTCTTTGTCAAAGATTAGATAGCTTAGTATGTTTGGAGTTGTTTCTGCATTTTCAAATCTGTTCCATTGATCCTTGAGACTCTTTTCCAGCACCATGTTGTTTTTATAACAGTAGCTTTGTAGTATAATTTCAAGTATTAATTGTGACTTGTCTTTGTTGCCAGGAATTGCTATTGTAAGTCTCTTCTGGTTCCAAATGGATTTTAAGATTGTTTTCTGTAATTCTGTGAGACATGCTATGTTATTTTGACCAGAATTTTATTAAACCTGTATAACAATTTTAGAAGTATGGCCATTTTTGCTATATTGGTTCTTCCTATTTAAGAACAAGAGATACCCTTTTATTTTCTGATATCCAGTTCTATCTCTCTTTGAAGAGTACTGTAGTTTTCAAAGTTAAGGTCTTTTACTTCATTTGTTAGATTGATTCCTAGGTATTTCATTTGTTTGCATGATACTGTGAAAGTTATTGTTTCCCCTAATTTCTTTCTTGGTGTTTACCATTTGTTTATGGGAATGCTATTGATGTTTGACTGGTGGCCTTGTACCCAGATATGCTACTTTTTTTTTTTTTGTCTTTTTGAGACAGGGTGTCGCTATGCAGTTCAGGCTGGCCTTGAGCTCACTTTTGTGGCCCAGGCTGGTCCCGAACTCACATTGATCCTCCTACCTCAGCTCCCTAAGTGCTGGGATTACAGACATACACCACCATGCCCGGCCAATGCTACCAAATTTGATTATTAAATCTAGAAATCTTTTGTTAGCATTTTTGGAGTCTTCTATGTAGAATGTCATTCACAAATAATAATAACTTAACCTCTTACGGCCATCTGCTTTGACGAGCCCACGTGACTTGCTTCTGTGAGCCAGTTTCATGCCTCCCTTATTGTCCCTTTCAGGTGAAGAAGCAGATTTTAGAGGAAAAGATCTACTGCCCTCCTGAGGCTTCAGTGCTCCTGGCTTCTTATGCTGTCCAGGCCAAGGTAGGTACAAGAAAGAAAAATATCTTTTTTTCTGGATATTGGCTGTGTCAAAGAATAGCTTCTATCTCTTGTTTCTTTGGATTTTCTAGACTTTAGAAAGGCCTTTCTCTGAAATTGAGATGTCATGGTACTGGTGGTCTTGGGGAACTGCCTGTCATAGTCCCAACTCTTGTACAGTTGTGTGTAGTTGTATGTACGTGTACAAGTGATAAGTGTACTGTTCTAATGAATTAGCATTCATTCTAAATGAATTTCAGATTGATGAATTTTTTAGTGAAATCTCATATACATATGGTTTATTATATCTATCATACCACCATTATTTTATTAACCAGGATAAATGAATTTATGGTCTATAATTATAGCCAAAAATAACTCTAGGTTAGAAATCCCAGATCCTGGGAGACTGAGGCAGAAAGATCAAGTCCACCCTGGCAACAAGAGAGCAAGACTCTGTCAAAATAAAAAATAAAAATGAGCTGAGACAAGGTCTCTGAGTTTAATTCCAACTACAGCCAAAGAAAAAAAGCCCAGGTCTTCCTTCCAGACTTGTGCTTTGAGAGCTATCTGCCATGCGTATGTGTACATACACAAGAAAGCTTGCCTCCTTCGCTCCTGATGGCTTGTGCGCAGTGCATGTGTCCTGACACAGCTGGTGCTGGGGCCATTGAGCCCTGTTGAGCCTTTTGGTTAGTTGCCAATCATTCACTCTAATTAAATGCAGACTAGAGAGATGGTGGAAGAAGGATCCATCACTGAGTCTTGTGTGCCTCCCCTTCACCTTTTTTGCAGTACTGGAGATCCAACCTAGAGCTTCATGTATGGTAGACAAGCACTTTACTACTAAATTACATTACTAGTCTTTTTGTTGTTGTTGTTTTTGGTCAGGGGGATAGGGTCTTACTAAGTTGTCTAGTTTCACCATGAACTGAAGAGAATCTTGCATCAGCCTCCTACATTGGTGTGATCACCATTGATGGAGCCAGTACAGAGTAATTTTTGTCCCTCAGATTTCGGACCTAATGACAAAACCTCCTTCTCTTGGTCTCCCTGCTTCCTGCCTCTCACTGAATATAAGAAGATATTCCTAAAAATTGAAACACAGTGATTACTTTTTTATTTTTTATTTTTTTTTTTCCTTTTTGAGACAGTTCAGGCTGGCCTTGAGCTCACTTTTGTAGCTCAGGCTGGTCTTGAACTTGCACCGATCCTCTTGCCTCAGCCTCCCAAGTGCTGGGATTACAGGCGTGCACCACCATGCCTGGCCAGTGATTACTTGTGATTGTAATAATTTCAGGATTTTTCTTTTTCATTACTTGTATCAATAAAGCTATCCTGGTAGTATTTGAAAGAGTAATAAAACTAGGCCAGCGAGATAGCTCAGTGGTCTAAAGTGCCTGCTTAGGCAAGCTTAGGCAGGTGAAGGGGATCACAGTTCCATTGCTGGCACCATGTGCCACACTAGCCTCGCCCTTAGGGTGGGCTGAGCTGATCCCCCCCGCCAATAAAAAAAAAAAAAGATTGATAAAACCTTCTTTTTGGCTCACCTTTAGGTACGTTTGTACAATTTCAGGTCAAAGCAAGAAAGTAACTGGCTGCCACTTGTGGGTGGTGGTGGAAGGACTATCCATTGTACACACTGGTCAGACTTAATAGAAACACTAGAGTTGGTCCCAGGATATAGCTCAGCAATGCAGTGCCTGCCTGCAAGTGTGAGGTCCTGAGTTTGATTCCCGTTACCCCTCAAAACAATAGCAACCACAGAGAAACACCAGAGTCAACTTCATTATTTGATGAGTTGTCTAATATTTGCTAAATATTCACCCGGCCTGGGGTGGCATTATTTGTTGACTGTCCTAGACAGATTCAGGTACTAAAGTGTCTTCCCTCAGTAATTGTCCCATAATCAGTTGGGCAATCTTGAATAACGAAATTGGGATAGAATTTATGGCTTTGGAATTGTATTTTGTGCTTCTCCTGTTCTACTTCCCTGAAAAATGAGTAACTGAGAAAGTAGAAAATGGGATTTGATTCAACTAAAACATATGTTTCATTTTAAGTTTTGATGAAGAATATTAGTAACAGGAAAAGTGTGTCCTTTCCATCAGTATCTCCCTGACAGTGATGAAGCAGTTATTGTCACTTTCATTAAATCCAGGCACTTTCTGGCCCAGAGCAGTCCTTTTCCCACACTCTCTCCCAGCTAAAAGGAGACCCAAACTCTGAAGAACACTGTAGTACCTTAGTCTCAAAGGATATATTTTCTTTATGTAGATTTTGGGCCACAAATTCAAAGGCCACCTGTAGGGGGATGGGAATCACTCTTCAGGGAAATAGCAGATGTTTGCTTAAACAGATTTCACTGTAGGAAAGCCCTACTAATTTGGAGATGAAAGCGATTCACAGATAGCATATGTAGTTCATATGGAAAAAGATGTTCTATTTTTTCCAGTGTAAATTTTAAGGTTCTTTCAAATAAAGGTAATCTCTGGCTTTAAAAGTATACATTCAGGAAACTAAGGCTTGCTGTAACATGTTCTAATGTCTAGGACTGCTGGAAAATAGTAAAAGAGTATTTCTGTTTGTATTAATCAAGTGTTCTATGTCCATAGTAGTGTTTAATAGTGTTATAACAAGAATATTTTATGTGATTCTTATAGTCTATTCTGTAAGAAGCCAAGGTTTGTCCCGGCTTTGCAGATGAGGATTTTAAGGCTCAGAGAAGATCAGTGATTTGTTCAAAGTCACAATACTTTGATGTTAATTTGATTTGTATGGAATTGGGGATTGAACCCAGGGCCTCACTGATGCTAGAAAAGTGTTCTAATTTATATATCTGTAGTTCTGTAGCACAGTTCTTTTTGTTGTTGTTAGCTGAAGTCTTTTATTAACTCATATCATTACTTGTCTTCTGGTTTGTTGCAGCAGTCAGATAACACTTGCCACAAATAATGTCTCTCAAAGTGGCTGGTCATGAGAAATCCAGCACCACATTCATCTGAAGGGCACTCTCAACAAAGACGACTACTTTTGCCATTTTCATTTTCATTTTACTTTTGCCTTATAGTATTTTAGGTCAGCCAACTTAACTTTCTTTCTCTTATGCTTATTCTCCTTGGGAGTGATGTAAGATTTCTTCCTTTTCTTAGCACCACCGTGGAGTCTCAACACAAGATGAAGGATAAACTCCTTTTCAATGTTGTAATCAGACAAAGTACGTTCATCTTCCAGCTCCTTACCAGCAAAGATCAGCCTTTGCAGATCAGGAGGAATTCCTTCCTTATCCTAGATCTTGGCATTTACATTTTCTGTGGTGTCTGAGAATTCAACCTCCAGTGTGATGGTTTTTCCCATAAGGGTTTTTATGGAAATCTGCATCTTAGGCCATTCCACCACAGGTGGTGGGTCTGAAAGTGCAGCATGCTTCTTGATGAAGAGGATTTCAAGGAGAATGGAATGGGAGAGTGAAATCAGGTTGGGGACCTTGGCCTCCAGCCTTCCTGAGTCAGCACTTTTTCTTACCTGTCACCATCTATCAAGAGGGATGTCTGGGGGATCAAGAAATGCCTTTCATTGAATTCCCAGTTTCATTTTTATAATCACAGTAGGTCAGGCTTTTCGGTAAGCCATGCTGGTTTCTTCCATTCTTTGCAGCTTGTTTTCTTCCCCAGTCTTTTTGAACAGAAATGAACTTTAAAACCGTGGAGGGGAAAGTGAAATAAGCTCATTAACACGTGGGGTATAATTACGTGCAAATGTAGTCATTACAGTATTTCAGCTGTTCGAATGATATAGACACAAGTTAATTCCAAAGCATAAAAAAATTACTCTCAAAGTCTAAATACAAATATTAATCACATGGTTCAGTTAACAAGAACCATATTTCTTCACTGGAGTTTGAGGTACACTGGAATTAAAAGTATGGGCAGGTTTTTTTTTGGCCCAGTCATGTGACACACAAAACCATCTTGCAATGTTTAAGCCACCTATTGGATTTTATATTGACAATTTGGTGTTTGAAATGTGTTCTTATTAAAAATGACTCTGAGAGAGAGAATAATGTGGAATTTATGAATCTTTGGTGCTGCCTATAGACTCCAGTCCTTCAGAACGAAGAAAAGAATGGAGGGAGAAAAGGCTTAGTATTTTTTACTCTGTTTCACATGATTAGGGCCACAATGACAAAATGCAATTCAGTTAAGAGATTGAGTACAAATATAGCTACAGTGGCAGGAGTTGAGACCAGAGGGATCTGCATGATCACTAGGGTCTTTATCCTATGGGTGATGCCACACTGCTGAAGGGTTTATATTTTATACTGAGCCTTTGGTAGCTGTGTGAAGGACAGATTGGAATGAAACAAGTTTGGAAACAGGGAGCCTCATTAGAAGGCTGAGGTAGCTGTCCAAGTGTGAGACTGAGATTCACACCTCTGGTAGTGGTTGGTTGGATGGAAAGAGACTGACTTAAAAATGTTCAGGAGGCAAAAATTGTTTAAATAGTGCTATACTGTATATATCTTCCCCACCACCACTTTAGATATCTTTTTACAATTTTTTTGGCATTCAGCGTTGATTTTGAGATGTATCCATAGTATAAATGTAGATCCTTGATTTTTAACTGCTATATGGTAGCCACTCATAAATGAACTTAGTAGTGCCTTCCCGGCAAGCATAAGGTCCTGAGTTCAATCACCAGTACTACAAAAAAGAAAAAAAAACAAGACAAAATAAATAAATAGTTTACCCAGTTTCCTTCAGAGGGAAAGGCAAGTTGTTTTTACTTTTTCTCTCTTATGAACTGTTTTACTGAAGATCCTCTTATGGCGCTTTGAGCACATGTACCAAAGGTTTTCCCATAAAGTAGATTTCTAGAAATTGCCTTGTAGAATATTGAAAAAAGATATATGCCTAGCACTACCACACTCAGTTCTTAACTCTTGATTCTTAATGTGTCCTACACAAGGTGGGAGCTGTTTGAACCCTCTCCTAGGAGGAAATAGTCTAGAAGCCCTAGGTAAGGTAGGGCTAGAATTGAGGCCTGGAAATTTGGTCTTTCATTAGATCCAGAGGCCCTGCCAGATGTGCTTCAATCCCTGGCCTAAAAATCTAGGAAAGTAAGAGGCTTGAAGTGTGGGCCAGTACTAAACCAGATATGATGGCACCATAATCTGATGTGCCTGTAATCCCAGCATTTTGGGTAGCTGAGAGGAAGATAGCACATTTGAGCCCAGCCTGGAATGACTTGAAACTAGAAAAAAGACCAAAAATGGCTAGAGATAAAGCTCAGTATGAAAATCCTAGGTTTAATTCCTAGTACTAAAAAAAAAAAAAAAGTGAGCCAGTATTTCAGGGGAGCCAGAGGTGACCCACAGAAGTATACCATGTGCCCCAAAACTCAAATGTGAGAGAGCCTAGAAACTTCTGTGGTATAATCCAAGCTTGGAATTGAGACGTTCCAGAAGCAAAGCTTAAGACCAAAGACAACCCATGTGTTCAAGAGTAAGCTAGGTGAAAAGCCAAGGGCCAAAGTTCTAGGAAAACACCCACAAGGTGTTTTCCCATAGGCCGCCCCAGTCAGGCAGGCTCCTCTTGGAAACTGCCTGAGTACAAGGAAACTAACCTTGTTACTTTGAAGTCCAGCTTTTTCTGAACTGGTTGTGCCCTGCTTGCCTACTGGATTGGAGCTTCAAATGACTGTCAGAATTCCACTGTAACAAACACCATTTGCATCCATGAAATTGCCAAAAAGAATGGCTTCAAGCTTTTCATGTCTGATTCCCAAAGAGAATTTTGCAGTATTTGTGAATGAAGACCTGGCCTTGTCCAGTGACAAGCAGTAGCTGTGCCCTTCCAGTCTGCTGTGAGGAAGGGCACTTATCTGAGGAAAGAAGTCCCTGGTGTGTACTGTGCTATGTGGCTTATGGAGTGTCGCATGTTTTGTTAAATGTGTTTACTAACATTTTTTAAATCAAGAGGGTTTATGTGAAAAAAAGAAAAAAGATGCATACCTAAATTAAAAAAAAAAAAAAAAACTCTTTAAGTGTATAGGAAAAATACAAAAAAAAGTGGACAGAAAGCACATGCACAGGTATTTTATAGAAAATCAGAATGGCCTCTAAATACAAAAAAAGATGTGAAGTCTCACTAGAAATCAGGAAATAAAAATTAAACCAACAATAGGATCACATTTTATATTGATAAGATTCTTTTTTTTTGAGATAGTCTCACTATATATAGCCTTAAACTTAACTATGTAGCCTAATCTGGCTTTGAATTTGTAGTAATCCTCCTGCCTCAGTCTCCCAAGTGTTGCAGTTGTAGGTATATGCCACAATGCCCAGATAGATCATATTTTAAATGTAGAAGATTGGTAGGGATTAAGAAATTGGATGAGCCAGGCGTGGTGGCGCACACCTGTAATCCCAGCACTTGGGAGGCCAAGGCAGGAGGATCGTTGTGAGTTTGAGACCAGCTTGAGCTATAAAAGTGAGCTTAAGGCCAGCCTGAACTGCATAGTGAGACCCTGTCTCAAAAAGACAAGAAAGAAAGAAAGAAAGAAAGAAAGAAAGAAAGAAAGAAAGAAAGAAAGAATTGGATGACCATATTGTTGGAGCTCATTTGCTTGCAAGAGGCACAGTAAAATGACACAGGTATGCAGAGCATTCAGTGTGGAAGGGCCAGTTGAAAGGAAGAGAAATACCTAAGGACTCCCAACATTCCTTCCAAGTGGCTGCTCTAGGCTTTTAGTATATTGAGAATGTTGTATAGCGCTAAGTACTGTGTCATTCTAGAACATTTCCATCATCCCCAAGAGAAATCTCATACCCACTAGCAGTCACTCTTACGATCTTCCTCCCTGTCCTCTGGCAACCACTAATCTGCTTCCTGTCTCTGTGGACTTGTCTGTTGTGGACATTTCGTACAAGTGGAATCACGTACAGCTCCTGCACATCACATGCTTTTCATATAAGACTATCAGGAAACATAGCCCCCACCATTCTTTTTAACTGATGTAATATTTCATAGAAAAGAAAGACTATGATTGTTTAAATGTGTGTGTGTGTGTGTGTGTGTGTGTGTGTGTGTGTGTGTGTGT
>PVKN010005324.1:0-31070 GCA_004027915.1 Capromys pilorides | reverse complement strand
ATTTGAGACTGGATCTCATTGTGTAGTTCAGGCTGAACTTGAGCTCACTTTGTAGCCCAAGCTGGTCTCAAACTCACAATGATCCTCCTGCCTCAGCCTCCCAGTGCTGGGATTACAGGCGTGTGCCAACACACCTTTTTATTTTTGTTTTGAAAGAGTCTTTATTGCCCAGGCTAGCCTGGAGTTTGAGATTCTCCTGCCTAGCTTCCCATGTAGCTAGGATTATATGTGCGCACCACAATGGTCAGCTTGTTTATCTTTGAGTTTAATCCCCAAAAGCAGAGGGGAAAAAAAAAAAACAAACAAAAGAATTGAATTAGGCCAGTGATTTCCAGAATGCACTATGTCCAGACCTGGTGGGGTTCCAGAGGGCCTGAGGGTCCTGAGACCGTGGATGGCAGCTCACTGGACCATGTCCTGGTGCACTGATCCCCTTCTGATTTTCTTCCTGTCCCTCCAGTGACGCAGGGTGAAAGTTTCCTTTACTAACCTGCTTCGAGGCTTGGAACACCTCCATGCTAAGGAGCCGAGGTCAGATCTAGCTCTGAGCCTTCACTTGGAAACAGGACTGAGTGAGGGTTGCATAAGCTTGTTTTGTTTTGCTTCCTTGTGTTTAATTTTATGGTAGTTTTCCATTTGAGGTAAGTGGTTTGAAATTTCCATCTTAAATAAATGTATCTAAGAGGTTTTTTCTTTTTCTTTTCTTTTTTTTTTTGGTATCTGTAATTGAACTCAGGACCTTGCACTTGCCAGGCAAGCACTTGTGCCACTGAGCTATATCCTGGCATCTAAATTCCTTTTGTTAAATTAGTTTTTGTTTTTAAGTGAGCTGGGTTGAAAGGAGAACATGGGGCTAATAATAGAAGTAGAGCAAAGGATGCCAGGGCCAGGATGCAGGAAAGGAGGTTGGTTCACTCAGGAGTTGCGGCAGGGCGGGTGCTCCCCTCCAGGAGCCCTGCTCTGGAGCCCTGCTCTGGAGCCCCCTAGGGCCTTCACAGGAATCCTTGATGCCTGGGCTGAAGGTGCATGTGGGGCCTGATGCTCCGGGGAGGCAGAGCTGTAGTGCTGATCCCCACGAGCAGGAATGGGGCTTCCCTTACATCAGCCCTTACATCACTCCCCTAATCCTCTCACCTCCCCGAGAGTTGCCACATCCACCCCTGGAGACAGATGTAGAAACCAGGACTCACAGAAGTGCCCTCAGTAGCCAAGGAGGGCGGGAGCTGGGGTGGCTCAGAGCCAGGCCCTGAGGCTTAAATCCCAGTGGCCTTCTGTGCACTGCCTGTGCCACCTGTTCTTGTAGGACATATGGAGACCACTTGATGGTGGCTGATTTGAAGGCCCACGGCCCTGAGGCCAATGCTGACAGGTGGCCCCATGGCCTGGCCCCTCCACATTCCCACCTGATCCTCAGCACAGCCCTGTGAGCTGCTGACAGATTTTTGCCCAGGTTACAGGAAAGCAAATGGAGAGTCAGAAAGGTGACACAATATGCCCAAGGTCACAGAGCAAGCCAGGTCTGTGTGGCTCCCAGACTCACATTTATCCACTATTTTAGGAGCCCCACAGAGACTGAAGGGAGGTCCAAGGGAAACTCAAACCCTCTTCCAGTTCTGTTAGGAAGGGCTCAAAGGCTGCAGGGAAGACATCTGGGTGTGGGTGTGGGTGTGGGTCTGGGTCTGGGTCTGACCTTTACCCTTGGGTGACCTTGGGCAGGTAACTGTCTCTCTGGGGCTCAGCCACATAATTATTGCTTTGTATGTATGCTTGCCTGGGGGCAGGGAGGTTGGGAGTTTCCAAATGTCCAGGGATCTGGGGATGGGGGATCTTTCCAGCTAGGAGCAGGAGGAGTTCTTAAATCCAGTTGTTCACAAGACTGAAGTTGTTGCTGAGTCATTTGACTGCCCTACTTTCTTCTGGTTGGCCTCCTGCTCTCTGCTGGTCGGGAGGCCACTGGAGGCCAGAGAAGGAAAGGATTCTGTGAGTTCAGTCAGGCCTCTGCCCAGCCCTCCCCTTTCTGGGCAAAGCTGCCTCTGTCCAGCAAGTTTCATCAGAAACCTTTGTACAAAGTGCCCTCTGGGCTAGATACAGCTCTGCCCAAGGCTCCGCCCCATCCTGCTCCCTTTGGCCTCAGAAGACTTTGAGGTGACCTCAGGGAGTCACCTGGCAATGACAAGGACCAAGAAAAGGCTGGAGGCAAGATTCTAAGAGGTTTTAGGCTCTTGAGGACTGGAAGGTGCTCCTCAGCAACCCAAAGCCAACTCCATCCACAGGCCCTTCTTGAAGAAGGAGAAGACCAGAATCCTAGATGCTGATTGAAGGGCCAGCCAGATAACTCAGCAGGTTAAAACAGGTGCTTAGGCAGATGAAGGGACGAGGATTCAATCCCCTATGTGCCATGCCAGCCCTGCCCCCGGGACCTGCTGAGATATCGATTGAGACTGGGTGTGATGGCTCGCGCCTGTAATACTGGTGCTTGGGAGGCTGAAAACAGGAGAATCACTATGAGTCCAATGTGTGTAGTGAGACGCTGTAAACCCTGCAGACCCTGTACCAAATACATTTTAAAAAATTAAAGAAACTACTCTAAGTTTACAAAGATTATAGGCAGTCAGACAAGGCTGGACCCTCCAGAGGTCTGTGCAGAAGACCACCATGGGTGGAGGTGCATTCTTTGCAAGAGGGGTCTCAGGACAAAGACGAATGTTGGGGAAAAAAAAGAGGAATATCTACATTCATATACTTTTCTCTAGGAATTAGTAACAGTGATGATATTCTAAATAAGCATTCTAAAAAAGAATATACGGGGCCGGCGAGATGGTTCAGTGGTCTAAAGTGCCTGCTTAGGAAAGCTCAGGCAACTGCAGGGACTGCGGTTCGATCCCCGGCACCACATGCTGCGCCAGCCTCATCACCAGGGCAGGCTGAGCCAGCCACAAAATAAATAAATAAAGAAACAAACACAACAAGCAAACAAACAAATAAATAAATAAATTAAAAAAAAAAAAAAAAAAAGGCATCCCTAACCCATTCCTTCCTGGAAAATCCTTGTTTCATTCCATGCATGCTTGCTATGCAATTTGCTTTCCCATTCAATCCCCATTTAATCAATATTACCTAAGCAACTACACTCCCCCCCACCCCTTACTGGGGATTGAACTCTGGACCCTGCACTTGCCAGGCAAGCGCTTATTCCACTGAGCTATCTTCCCAGCCCAAAGCAACCATACTTGTGATATTAGTTGACTACGGTTTTGTCCCACCTTAAAACTGCCTCACCTTATGGCTTTGCTCAGTGAAACTAGGGAGCAGCTGAAGCTGGAAATCAATCACACCTGTGGGGTTACCCTGGAACAAGGGCAGCTCTTAGAGCCAGGGAAGCAAGCTGTTTCAGTTTGCAAAGTGGTTGATAGGCAGAGAGGTTGAAATTGACATCCACTTCCCTGGTATGTAAATAAAAGCTCTAAATCCCTTGGGCAGTTTCTTTCCTTTCAGAGAGAAGGCTCCAGCTGACCTCAGCCTCTGTCTCTTGTCTTGTTTTCTTCAAGTTCTCACTGTTTTTTCCCCCCTGGGAACATTGAGGGCTATGCAGGATGCAGCATAAAACACCCTTGAGAAGTGGGGTTGGTGGGCAACCTGTTTTCTGGGATCCCTTCTGTCCCTCTTAGAAGCTTGCTTTCTCTCAATAAATTCTTCCTACTGTTAATCTCTATTGTTCCTTGAGTTCATTCATCAGTTTTAGGGAAAATAAATTTGGCATTTCAGATGTCTGACAGATTGGGAATTATTTTTATTTTTTTTAAATTTATTTATTTTATTTTATTTTTGGAGACAGAGTCTTGCTATGCAGTTCAGGCTGTTCTTGAGCTCACTTCTATAGCCCAGGCTGGTCTTGAACTCACACTAATCCTCCTGCCTCAGCCTTCCAAGTGCTGGGATTACAGACGTGGGAACCATGGCCAGCAAGTTGGGAATTATATCCCTGCATTATTTGGATTTTTTGGTGGTTAAATATCATATGCCCTGTATCAGGACGAGCTCTGCTGCCTGACACTGGCTTGCAGGGGCAACTGAGACATTGGACTTGGTCTGGGTCCTGAGTGCGGCACCCCACTGACCCTTCATTCTGGCCCCACATCTCACCCTGGCACACCGGGGAGGCACTCATCTCCTCCCATCCTGATCTAGATTTGACCTGGATTTGAATTCTAGCCCCCAAATGAGTTATGTCTGGAGGCAGGTTAGTTCTACTGGGTCTATTACTCATCACCCCCGCCCCCAGAGAAGCTCCAGCTCCAGCCAGATACCCTGGTCACAGGCTCTCCAGAACAAGAGCGCTGGTGCTCACGCACAGGCCCCAGCTACCCTACCTCTGGCCTTCTCCCTTGCTGCAAGATGAGGATGGCCAAGAAGGCACTAAGACCAGGCTAGGGCAGGTGCAGGAGAGAGGTCGGGGACTGTGAGGTCATAGCTATGGGGTGGAGAGGCCCTAGTCTGGGAGGATTGGATGGTGTACATGGCCAGCCAGGACCTCTAACATAAAGCAGTCCAGCTCAAGTCCTAGCCACTGTCACCTGTCCATTCACTCAGTGTCCATGTTCCCATCACTAACTCACACTCTTCTCTCCCAGAGCACCCTGTTCCTTTCATCATCACATCTGTTAGAATTGGGCTATGGATCCTGTTAGAATTGGGCATGACTGTTCCACCACTCAATGTGTTTTTCAGCAGCCACATTGTTCTCAGCAAAAACTGCAGCCCCCAGCTGCTACCTCACCAAACACAAGACAGGTTGCTGTAAAGAAGAGATAAAAGGCAGGTGAGGTAACTCAGTGGAATAAGCACCTGCTTAGGCAAGCAAAAGGACCGAGGTTCAAAACCTGGCACCACATGCTGCACCTGCCTGCCCTGCGCTAAGGCATGCTGAACTGTCTACCAAGACCCAGCTGGTGGTGCAGGCCTGTAATCCCAGTGCTGGGGAGGCTGCAAAGAGGATAATCACTAAGAGTCTGAGCTGCATAGTGAAACCCTGTACCAAACATATTAAATAAATAAATAAATAAATGAAAAATTGTATTGTTCCTCAAAATCTATAACAATTGAGTATTAAATAAAGATATGGCCTTTTTTTTGGTCAGCTCAGCCCATCAGTCCAACCCTTGGAGCAGGGCAGGGCTGGCATAGCACATGGAGCCAGGAAATCGAACCAAGATTCCTGTGCTTGCCTAAGCTTGACTAAGCAGGTGCTTTAGACTCCTGAGCTCGCTGGGCCCAAGATATGTTAATTTTATGTTAGTCTTTTTTTTTTCATGTGGTGCCAGAGATCAAACCATGGTCCCTGTGGTTGCCTAAGCTTGCCTAAGCAGGCACTTTAGACTGCTCACGAGCCCCTATGTTAGTCTTTTTTTAAAAAAAAAAGAATCACCATATGCATTGTATCAATTATTGGGAATATACTACTAATGTGTTTTGAAACTGTTGTATTGTTATTTCTTATTAAAAGTAATAAAAAATAAACATTAAAAATAAAAAAAGAATCACTATTATCTTTGGCCCTTTAGTGCTGTACAAAAAAAAAAAAAAAAACCAGAGATTGGGTAAATTATTTTTCATTGTTTTATTTTTGGTACCAGGGATAGAACTCGAGATTTTGCACTTGCCAGACAGGCACTTATGGCACTGAACTATATCCCTAGCCCTAGGTAAATTATAGCTTATAATTCCAGAGCTGGCCACTGAAATGGAGCATAGTGGCACACACCTGAAATCCCAGCACTGGGGAGATTGAAAACAGGAGGATTACTATGAGTCCAAGCTGCCTAGTGAGACCCTGTACCAAATACGTAAAAGAAGAAGAGGAAAAAGAAGGAAAAGGAGAAGGAGAAGAAGGTGAAGAAGAAGGAAGAGGAAGAAGAGATAAAGAATATGAAGTTTTGCCGGCACCAGGCCATCTGATGCATCCACTAGATGCCCAGGAATTTGGCCACTGATGTTTTCTCTCTCACGCGTCCTCACATGAGGTGCTTATCTGATCACCTTCCAGGATACCTTGCCTGGTCTTCTCACTTGACCCCCTTTCCAAGCCTTATAAAGTGCTGGCTTTGGGGCTGGGGAGATAGCTCTGTGGCACAAGTGCCTGCCTGGCAAGTGAAGTTCGTGAGTTCAAACCCTGGTCCCGCCAAAAAAAAAAAAAAAAATGGCTTTTCTTTGTTCCCCATGAAGTCTTTTTGCCCTTTGTCTACCTGCACCCAGGTATATTAAATCTCTTGCCTCTGCAAAACCCTGTTGGGTGATCACCCGGGGTCTCTGACTTGCACTGTTTGTTACATGGATTTTTTTTTTGAATTTTATTTATTTATTTACTTGTTTTGTTTGTTTATTTATTTATTTATTTGTTTGTTTTGTGGCTGGTTCAGCCCTCCCTCAGTGGGGCTGGCGCAGCATGTGGTGCCGGGAATCGAACCGCAGTCCCTGCAGTTGCCTGAGCTTTCCTAAGCAGGCGCTTTAGACCACTGAACCATCTCGCCGGCCCCACAGCTGTCATGCATTTTCGTCCTCTGCACTGACTTCCTCAAAGGCCCCACCCTCCACCCATCTGACTGTCTATAATATTTCTATCTAACTTAGCTGTCTATGATAAAGCCTGTACCTATCTACTTGAGCTAGCAGAGTGACCAGGAAACTGGTCACCACCACTTCTATAGCACTGAACATTCTCAGTTTCTGACCTCAGTTAATTTGGAAGTGAAAATGTCTTTGTACAGCTTTGATAGGATTTCTTTTGGAACTGATGAAAGAATATTCCACCTCTGCAGTCCAAAAAGCAGGAGAGAAAGAGGGACACCCACACTCAGTACTTCCAGCTGCTTTGCTGGCCAGTGGGCACCTATCTCCCAAGGTGGCCCAGTGGTGAGGAAAAGAGGCAGAGGTGGCATCTCAGCAGGTGTCCCCAGCTGACAGCAGTCCCCTGTGGCTCTGCTTCTTTGGTCCTCGCTCACCTCCGTCGTCTCTCTACCTCTGCACACCAGAGCCCCTAAGACACCTCCTTCTATCTTAGAAAGCCATCGCCCTCTCCCTGCCATTTGGCCCAGAATTTCCAAGAGACTGGGCTGGGTGACATCTGGCCTTCCTAATGGCCCACGAAACATCAGGTATATGTTAGAATTTGAAGGCTGAGTGTGAAGGCACACATCTATAATCTCAGTACTGGGGATGCTGAGGCAGGAGGATTGCTGTAAATTTGAGACCAGCCTGGGCTACAAAGTGATTTCAAGGCCAGCCTGGACTACATAGTGAGGTCCTGTATCAAAAAGACTAAATAAATGAATAAATAAAAGAAAATAAAGAATCTGAGGCTGGCTCAGGTGGTCCTGCCCTTAGTTGTAAGTGTTTATACACTGTGAGCCTATGTGTATACCTGTATGCTGATGGGCATATGTTGGTGTATGTGTGTGTGTGTGCGTGCATGCGTGTGTGTGTGTGTGTGTGTGTGTGTGTGTGTGTAAAAGAGAGAGACTATCTCGTTATACCAACCTGGAGTCAAAGACAAAGTGCTTGGTTCTGAGTTCAGAACAGACTCTGACCTGAACCCCAGAACTGCTTCTAATTACCTGTATGATAGTAGAACAGATGCCTGTCCTCGCTGAGCATTGGCTCTCCTGTCCATAAAGTGGGGGTAGTAACAAGTTAGGGCAGATCCCTGCTTGCCTGGATGAGTCACCCACACTCCTGCCTGCTCCCTGGCTTCCACGTTTAGACTCCTACTCTTCTAATCTCTTGTCAAAGGTCAACTTCTCAGAAGGGACCTGCCTGGGCACATGTACAGCCATGTGCCTACCCGGCCCCTGTCCTTGGTCCCTCCTCGATTCTGTATGCTTTGATGTAATGGTTGGGTATGATGCTATCTATGCATTAAATTGCTTATTCTCTGTCCTTCCAGCTCCATTAAGGTGGAAGAGCCCCCATGTCTCACACAGGCCCCAGCACCTACCAGAAGAGCAGTGAAAATGTGCTAAATGAGGTAATATGACATGCTCGGTACAGTGCCTGACACAGCATAAAAACAGCCTTAGTTGGGTGTAGTGGAACATGCTTGTAATCCCAGCTATCCAGGATGATGAGGCAAGAGGATCAAAAGTTCAGGGCTAGTCTAAGCAATTTAGAAAGATCTTAGCTCAAAATTTAAAATATACATATATATATATATATATATATATATATATATATATATATATATCCTGCTTAGGCAAGAGCAGGGACCAGGGTCCAATCCCTGGCACCATATGCCATGCCTACCACACCCCAGGCATACTGAGCCAGCCACTGAGACCTGGCATGGTGGTACACACCTGTAATCCCAGTGTTGGGGAGGCTGAAAACAGGAGGATGGCTGCAAGTTTGAGGTCAGTGAGTCGAAGGCCAATCTGAACTACATAGCAAGACCCTATCTCAAAAAACCCAAAATATACATATAAATTTAAGTTCTTTTTTTTTTTTTGGTACTGGGGATCAAACTTGGAGACCTTGCACTTCTAGGCAGGTGCTTATGCTGCTGAGCTATCTCCTCAGCCCTACATATATATTTATATTTATTATTTTTATGTTATAGCTATGTATTTGTTATTCATGTTATATTCATGTAAATATTTATTACTTATATGCTATATTTATATAAAATATTTATTATATATTATTATTTGTTGTTGTTTAAAAGGCTGGGTGACAGAGCTCAGCAACAGCACTTACCTCTCATGTGCCTGGGCACCTGCAAGGTTGTGCTCCACATTCATGTAGGTCTCTAAGCTCCACCGTGCCAGGCCAGGTAAGGCACTCCAGAGTTGGGAAACAATTTTGCTATTCTCCTCATTTCACCATTGTATGTTTAGCCTGCCTGCCTGCCTGCCCGCCCGCCCTCCCTCCTTTCCTTACTCGCTTCCTTCCTTCCCTCCTCCTTCCTTCTCTCTCTGTTACTTCAGTCCCCTGCTTGCTCCTTCAGGACCTCCCAGGCTGACTTTTCTCCTGGTCCCCACCCCACCCCATCACACATGTGCTGAGCTGGACTCAAGTGCAGGTAGCAACAGCTCTTTCCCTGCCGGCCTGGCCTTGGCCCCTGCCTGTTGTGCAGCCCAGAGGACATCCTGTTTCTCTCCCAGCTCCCACCTGATCATGTGTCCTGGGCCAGATGCTTGCAAAATCCTGTTGGTCTTTTCCTCTGTAGCTCCCAGATGACCTGACACACTGTTTGGCTTTTGTGAGGCTGGGATAGGAAACTGACAGCCCTGCTGACAGCAGCCCAGGCTGAGACTTGGAGAGTGGCCAAGGTCTCCAGGCACATCAATCCACACATCCACAAAGCACGTCAGTGACAAGCTCACATGAGAATGTGGCTGGACAAGGACAGGGCAAGTCCACATGGGAATCTAGTCATGGCACCTCTGTCCACTCGTGGGTCTATCTACACAGCAGGCAGAGGCAGACACCACTGCCATTTCCTGGCTGCGTGGCCTGGGAAAACCATGGCATTTCTCGGAGCTTAGTTTTGCTTGCACATAGTAAGTGATCAATAAAGTAGCTGCTGAAAAGAAAAAAGGAATAGTAGGAGAGCAAACAAATACCAGTGAATGTGTCATGTGTCTCTAGACCTCATTATATTCACTTTCCTGTCTGGCAGTACACACGCGAGTGCATGCTAGTGTGTATCTAGGTCAGAACACGCTTGCCTGAGCACTTGCTTGTGAACTCATGTGGCTGGTTGTCCCTTTCCAACAGCACACACTGTTCCTGGAGTGCTGTCCCAAGGGCTGTTCCCAATACCTGTCACAGCAGGAGATACTTACTGCCGAGGCCCCCAGGGCATGTGAGGGACTGGGCCTGCACAGCCCTTCCACATCAGGTTGATAAGTTGTGGACTCAAACTCTGGGTTCATTGCTGCATTGGTGCATTTAAGAAAGTCTGGGTATACTGAAAGTGCAGGGCTTTTGCTCAGATTTCATCTACGCTAGCAGTGCCATCTCAGACAGGTGATGTGGACAGTGTGCACCCCACTTCTGTCAGTGGAGAACTGGAGACCACATACCTCAGGATGGTGTAGACATTGAAATCAGCATCGTGTTGAGGACACTGCCCAGCCCAGACATCCAAGAAAAACACTGTCACATACAGCTCACTGAATCTCCATGTCTGCCCCCTGTGGGATGGCATCATGTTGTTCTCCTTTCACTGTGCTTACCCTGGAATAGAGTATCTTCTCCCAGCAGGCCTGTCCTCTCCACGCTGCTATGAATTTGAGGGGGCAAGGTCTCTTTTGAGTTACCTCCAGTTCTAACTGGCATGTGGCCTGCTCATAACCCCTACACTCTTTCCTAAGAGCTAGTAGTTACAGCACTTCTGTGTGCCTGGTATTAAACTCATAGTTACTCAGTCTCAAGAGACTGCCATCCTTGTCTATTGCAGAGACCAAAAACACAGGAATCCAGTGGACTGGCTCCTTCTCAGCAGGAGGAGGTAGGAGGGGAGATGGAGATTCCATAGAGTGAGGGTTGCTGATCGCCTCTCTGATGCCCCAGCGGCTCACACTCCACTCCGACACACCCTGAAGTCTATGAATGTCCCTTGGTTTCCCTTCCTCTTCCCTGGGGTCACAGCTCCCCACCCCACTAGGGGCCAGGAAGTGGCCTCAGATCTCCCTTTCTTTGATTTGTTTTTGCTTTCTGATACCAGGAATCATACTCACAGCCTTGCACTTGCCAGGCAGGCACTGTACTGCTCAGCTATATCTCTGCCCTCACCTTTTCTCTGGTGGAAAGAACCTCAACCCTCTGGGAAGACAGCAAGTGCAGGGACAGGCTCCTGGGTGGTGTGGTGGGCAGAGCACTTGGCTCTCGCATCAAAGAGGGAAGCAGAACAGCCTTCCTCCTGTCCCTCTAGATATGACTCACAGAGAAGAGTGGGTGAGGCTGAAAATGGCTCCCCTTCTCCAGGTCAGAGATGCTATCAAAGGCCCAACTGCACCACCAGAGGGCACCTGGAGACCACCTTGGGCTCCTGTCTGTCCCATTTTCCATCCACACCTCTGATCTTTAGGAGCCAACAGGGTCTGAGGTCCTGTGTACCCTGCTGCTGTCTGCAGCCCTCTGTGTATATCACCTAGGTCAGAGCAGCTGGTAGTGTTATTCAAATCCTCCACCTCCTTGTGGGTGTGTGTGTGTGTGTGTGTGTGTGTGTGTGTGTGTATGTGCATGTGTGGTATAGGGAATTGAACCTAGGTTTTCATACTGAGCTACAAACTCAACCTTATTTATTTATTTATTTATTTATTTATTTATTTAATATCTTTCTGAGACAGGGTCTCACTATGCAGTTCAGGCTGACCTTGAGCTCACTTTTGTAGCCCAAGCTGGTCTTGAACTCACATCAATCCTCCAGTCTCAGCCTTCCAAGTGCTGGGATTACAGGCCTGCGCCACCATGCCGAGCTCAACCCTCTTTGTTTTTAAGACAAGATCTCACTACATTGCTGAGTTGCCCTGGCTGGGTTTAAATTTGCAATCCTTCAGCCTCAGATTCCCAGAGGGCAGGAAGTACAAATATGTGCCACCACACTTGGCTTGAATTTTTTATTTTAAAAACTTTATTTATTTACTTACTTACTCACTCACTTAGGTTATGGCCAGCTCAGCCTGCCCTAGAGGTGGGGCTGTTGCAGCATGTGGTGCCAGGGATCGAACCGAGGTCCCTGCAATTGCCTAAACTTGCCTTAGCAGGTGCTTTAGACCGCTGAGCTCTCTTGCCGGCCTCCCTGGCTTGAATTTTTTTTAGTTTGAAATAACGTTAGACTTAGAAAGAGTTGTTGTATAGCTTCTTGTTTTGTTTTGAAGTCACTTTTTTTTTTTTTTTTTTAAATGTATTTAGTACAGGGCCTATAGGATCTCACTACACAGATCTGACTCCTAGTGATCCTCCTATTTTCAGCCTCCCAAATTTTGGGATTACAGACACACGCCACCACGCCCAGTTTCAATTGCTGTCTCAGTGCACCCTGGCCGTCGGGCTGGTGGTAGCAGTTTGTTTATTTAGCGGCATAGGGGTGGGAGGATAGTTTGGAATGGTTGAATTGATATTCAACCTCCAGGAAAAGCAGCTGGAAGTACATGCATGGCGCTCAGGCGCCAGCTCTGGGAAAATGGTCCTTCCCAGGCCGTCTCAGTGCCAAGGTGAGAAGAACTTAGGTCTGGAAAGCTGGGGAACAAGGACCTCGAGGGCAGCAGCTCTTCCTGGTCAGGGAAAGGATGCACGTTTGGTCCCAGCCTCCCCTCGCCCCCCCGTGGGGGTGGGATTTCCATCCCCCCATCCCTCCGTCCTTCCCGCTCAGGCCCCTCCCTCCCAGGTTGCATGGTGGGAACAGCATCTGGATTCGCTCAGGGTGGTCTTGGCCAGGAGACTTCTGACCACTAAGTGCCAAGCCCATAAAATGAAAAATCCCTTTCTTTCTGAGTTCTTCCTCTTTCCGAGAGCAGAAGAACGACTTCAATGCTCCGCACGCCTCAGACGCCCCCTCCCCGGCCTCCCAGGAGCAGTGACTCAGAGAGGAAGCAGCGGTGGGCCTGGGTGTTTATTTGAGCGGTTTGTGGGGTGGATGAAGCGGTCGCGGCGGGGCACGGGGCGCAGGGCGGGCGGGCGGCTGAGGAGCCCGGGTCCCGGGGGCGGGCGGGGAGCGGCAGCGCGAGCGTTCTCTCCAGTTGGCTCGGGCGCGCCCTAGCGGCAGAGGAGGTGACGGCTCTGGCGGAGGAGGGGCCGTGTGTCCTGGACGGCCCTTGGTCATCACCCGCACAGGTGTCAGAGGGTAGACTCTGAGGAGGCAAAGACTTTCCACTTCTCCTGTCCCCAGGCTCTTGGAGACCATTTAAATCTGTGTCCAAAGTAGCCACCTGGGACCACCAGGCCTCTAGCTCTCCTGGGTGAAATCTGTCCGCACCTGAGATCCTCCTGGGAACCAGAATTTGTGGGGGCTCTGCTCCAGCTGAAGAACCAGCTGGCCAGTTCCTGCACACAGCCTAGCTCTGTGACTGACTCTGGACACGCCCCGCTCAGCCTGCCTCAGCCTCTTGCTCTGTAAATGGGGTGATCCTTGTCTGAGATGGCTGGCTGGGGGCTCCAATGCCACATTGCAGGTAGGAAGCACACCGGTGCTTACACTGTTTGGGGGTGGGGGGCATCTTGGCAAATGACAGCAACTTGCCCTCCCCATCTGTGTGGAGGGAAGCTCTCATGTTCCCAGGAATGAAGGGAGAGCACAGAATTATGGGACCTGCTCCTATGGTCTGAAGGTGGAGGGGCTCACCCGAGGTCAGAGACAGAGAGAGACGAGGGGAATGACCTCTGCCCTGTAAAGCCTCGGAGGCAGGGAGGTTTGAGCAGGTGTGCCACAAGGGAGGAGCTGGGGTCCTGTTCCTGGGGAAGTGGTGTGGGGAGCTGAGCTGCAGAACTGACCTGGAGCTGGGTCTCCTGGGGACTTGGGTAGAAGGGGCCCTGCTAGAGGGAGAAGCTGGGGAACAGTGGGAGGGCGAGGTGTGAAGGCAGGAGGAAGGAATCCAGCTCTCCTTGAGCTGCTGCACAGGCATTCAAGAGTCCCTCTTGGGCTCAATGGTCTGTGTGGAAGATTGCCCAAAGGGGCTGGTGGGGTTCGAGAACCATGAGTGGCCACTGGCATCACAAAAAATTGGGGACAGCTGCTGCTCTGGCTCGTCCCTGAAGACCCGCACATGGCCATCAACGTCGACATCAAAGGGCTCCGCCTTGAAGTCTGGGTTCAGCCAGCCTGACATGGCCCACAAGAGGCAGATGGCCAGCAGGATCCCGGCTGCCCCACAGAGCGCCGTACCTACCACGCGGCACAAGCTGAGGGCCTTGTTGTAGTCGGCAGCCCGTGCATCCAGCAGCGGCAGTTGTATGTTGTTGACAGTCTCCAGCTTGGGGGGTACTGCATAGCCGGTAGTCAGAGCTGCTATCCCCAGCAGCATAAGCAGGGTCCCTGAGGACAGGGTGATCTGGGGAGAGGCAGGCAGGATTCCCAGCTGGATCCCAACCTTGAGAGATGGGATCCTAGGACACACCAGTGGACTCTGAGAACACCAGCCCTGACAGATTTCCTCTCCAGCTCCCACCAGGCCAAGTCTGAGGCTCTCTCCATCATGACTCTCATCTTAGCCCCTTGTCCTTTCTACCCTCTACATCTCTGCCAGGTTCATGTCTATGCATACTCAGTCACCTCAAACCAGGACACCTGGGACTGGGGCAAGCATCCTGCTGAGGCCCAGTGTGTTCTGTGGTGCGCCCTCCTGGCATACCCTCGGACCCAGGCTTGGGGTCCTGTCTACATGAGGGCGGCCTGTTCCACTGGGTGGAGAGCCTGTAACAGCAAAGACTGCCTGCTGGAGCTGGGTCTGTCTGTGTCTTTACGCCTGGCTCAGGGCAGGAGTCGAGGCTGATGACTAAATAACTATGCCTGGGAGTTCTTCTGGAGCAAGGGCTAGATCTTCTTAAATCGTTGTCCCTAAGAGTCTAGCACAGTGGCTGAGAATAAGATCTTTTAAACGTATACCTTGTCCTGTGGGGTCTTCCTTGACCACTCCAGGGCTGAGTCCTGCTGCCCTTTCTGGCATCCTCTGCGTGCCTTGCCTGAGGTTGTACAGGCTGGCACCTTGTACTCAGCCTCCCTACTAGAACAAAGCTCTTTGAAAACAGAAGGAGCAGGCCAGTGAGATGGTTCAGTGGTCTAAAGCACCTGCTTAGGAAAGCTTAGGCAACTCCCAGGACCATAGTTTGATCCCAGGCACTACATGCTGCGCCAGCCCCACCCCCAGGGCAGGCTGAGCCATAATAGAAAGAAAGAGGAAGGAAGGAAGGAAGGAAGGAAGGAAGGAAGGAAGGAAGGAAGGAAGAAAGATGCTCTGAGCTACCTGGCTGGCCACAAAAAATTTAAAAAAAGAAAATAGAAGGAAGAACTCGAGCCCTCAGCTTCCCTACAATATCAAGCAGGAAACTATGCCCAACTTAGGAGCTGATAACTCCTCCTGGCTGTCATGGACGAGAGTGGTTATGGATGAGAGTGGTTTGCCCCCTCCCAGGTCCTACCTCTCACTGCAATGGCACCTGAGTGGCAACGCACTAGGAAGCCAGGGCAAGAGTGAAGAAAGGAGAACTCCATTCCCTGCTCCTCAAAGTGCCCCAGGGATGGGGCTGGTGGGGGGGATCGAACCCCCTGCCCCTAAGTCGGCCTGAGTAGGTGCTTTAAACCACTGAGCTGTTTGGCCAGCTCTAACATTTCCCCTTTATTGTATAAACCTATTTGAGTTCAGCTTTCTGTTGCTTAAATGTGCAAGACTCCTAGCTACTGCACCATCCATTCACTTTTGGGCCTCTGCACATCCAGTTCAGTCCTATCTCCCCCCTGCTAACCCCAGGAGCCCCAGGAGTTGTTCCTCTAACCTTACCTTCCAGCACAGTATGGGACAGGGCTGGTGGGGACACAGGGTTGGGGATCCTTCAGGATCATCGCTGAGAGCCGTGCCAGCACAATCCTCATAGAAGAGGGACAGGTAGGACCAGATCCCTGGCCACTTGCCTTTCAGCATCATGGCACCACGGCTGTAGGTGCAGAAGGCGTTGCAGCCCAGCATGGTGGGTTCCTAGGGACAGGCAAGATGTTGCTGAAGGGACCCCACCACTGCTCCTGGTGACTGTCCCATATGCACATCATAGGCCGGCCTCTTTCCCTAAGGGCTCAGAAGCAGCCATGTGCCACTGTGGTGTCAGTTTGTGCAGGTTCATGTTGGAGGCTGCCAGTGACTGCTGACTGTGGGATCTGCGGCCTGACTGTGTGGATTCACCCCAGGCCTCTATCTCCTTGTGAGATCTCACTCAGACATGTACTTTCACCTCTCTTTTTTTTCTTTTTGGTGGTACCAGGGGATCAAACTCAGGACCTTGTACTTGCCAGGCAAGTACTTATTACACTGAGCTATCTCCCCAGCCCCCCACTTTCACCTCTCTAAGCCTGTTTTCTCATCTGTGAAATAGGGCTGTGAATGATGTGTGTGTTTCATTCAGCTACTGTATCTGGTGCTGAGAAATGGTAGCTGTTGATTATGATTGTAACTTCTGTGTTATTATTTCTATCCTGAACATGTGGGGGCCATGCCTAGAGTGAGAAGTTGTTATTGCTCTCCTCTTCTCACAGCCTCACTCCTCTTCAGCCCCTCCTGGAGTAACAGCCCTGGCTGACACCAGGCTGACACAAGCTGAAAAGCCCTGATATGTTCCTTCACAGGGCTGCCCTATGAAGTTGCCAGGCCCCAAGGAATTTGGATTTCATGGGAGACGAAGCTTGGGATTAGCTCTTAGGCTCAAGGGCTGTTGAAAGTCCAGAGAAACTTATTTCAGAACCTCATTAGCTGGGTATAGAGGTGTGCACCTGTAATCCCAGCACTCTTGGAGCCTGAGGCAGGAGGACAGCAAGCTCAAGCCCAGCCTGGGCAAATCAGTGACTTAGTGAGACTCCCATTTCAAACTTAAAAATAATAAAAAAGGGCTCAGCGTGAAGTAGCTCAGTGGGTTTCACCACCAGTATCAAAACAAGACCCCCGCCCCCCAAAAAAGAATAACAAACCCTCTTTTTACCAAGGGGACATCAAGGCCACGAGAATGGTAGGTATGTGAGTGCCCCCACACACAAGGAAAGCTACCATTAGTGGGCGGGGGGCTCCAGGAGACTGGGCTTCTGTCCCTTCCCTCCCCCAGATGGCCCTCAGCTCCTCTGAGCAGCTTCAGACAAAAGAACAGCGCTTGTTCTGAAGGTAAGACAGATCTCTGGTCTCTCTTACTGCCAGTCTAGTGGGACCCTCAAACTCCTGAGTGGAAACACACGAGCGCGCACGCACACACCAGGCACCGCGGAGACACATCCAGGCAGACACATGGATCCACCAGACAAGCACATACAGAGGTGCGCGCACACAGACAGTTGGGTGCTTCTTGGGGTCCCTGCAGAGCCAAAAGTGCCCAAGATCGCTGTCAATAAAGCCTGTCCACAAGGCCGCTCCTATCCATCCTCATTTACAATTCAGGGAAAAGAAGAGAAAAAGGAAAAATAAAATTAAAGTGACAAGATGGGAAAAGGCAAAGGCCTAAAGCGTAAGAGTGACGCAGGTGGGAGGCGTGGAGGGGGTGGAGCCTGCAGGGCAAGGCAGAGCTGCTTAACGCCTGCCCTAGAGACAGTGTAGAATGAATGGGGATGGGGGGCAGTCGGAGCCTCAGGGCAAAGACCATTAATTAGAGCCCCAAGCGAGAGTTGGAGGGAGCGGGGAGGGAGCACACTCAGGTCGGTCCCTCCCCTTGTATTCACTGTTTCCTCAGTTCCCAAAACGTGTGTAATCAGTCAGTCCTGGCAGTACTGGACAAGCAAGGTGACCTTGACGGCGCCTCCCCTCCGGCCCCTCCCCCAGGCTTCATCGTCGGTGAAGTAGTCAGTCCTACAGGGGAGGGAGAAGAGGCCGAGACCGGCGGGGTTGCCATGGGAACCGTTGGGCGGGAGCTCCAGTGGGCAGAGGGATAGTGGGGGGACGGGAAGAGGAGGAGACTACGTGTCCGGGCGGGGGGCTGCGGCGGAGGAGGCGAGAAGCCTGCGCCACTGGACCGGCCGGAAGGCCACGACGTGGGAACCTGTCGCCCCGTACGGCCTTGCTCTGTTCTCCGACCCAGTCTCTCCCCACTAGGGTCATCAGGTCCCCAAAGCAGCCCTCTTTCTGACTGACTGTCCTTCCCCGAGTGAAATTAACAGGCGGAAATCTAAGGCGGAGAGGGACAGGAATGGGCCTTCAGGGAGCTGCAGGATCTCGTCCTTTGAAGCCTCCACCCGCCCGCCTCATCAATTCCGAGGTGCTGAGGCGACGGCCAGAGGCTATCTGTGCCCTGTGCTTCTGGGGACCCTCACCTCCCAGAACCTGGGGCCACCCTAGCGGGACGCAGTCGGAATTTAGGACCCGACTAGAGCGTGGGCTCCCCGAAATCCTGGAGAGGGTGGGCAAGGGTCGTGGCCTGGGGCGGGGGCCGAGCTCACCGATATGCCTTGCAGTCTCCGCCGCCGAGAGAACCGCAGCGAGGGCTGGAGCAAAGCAAAAGCGGGTTCGGCTCGCGCCTGCGCCGTAGCCTGGGAGGGGGTGACACGGGGGGCGGGGAGGAGGGGGTGCCCTCACCCCGAGGGCTCTGCACACTGCCTCTTGTGCCAGGCAGCGCAGGACCGTTGTGCCCTTCCTGCGTTCTTCCTCCTTTGGAGACCCCAGACATCTCCTGGAGCCCCCACACCTTCTGAGGCCCCCACTCACCCTCAGGCCTCAAAATCCTGGCCCGCTGGTCACTCTCAGTACCCCCATGGATGACCCACAGCCCGCTGGGCCTCCATCGCCTCCCTGCACTCCCCGCCCTACTTGTACCCCAACATGGAGGCCCACCTGTCTCACTGGGCACCTCCTGGGAAGCCTTCTCTAAAGCCCTGCTAGTGAGCTCCCATCCTCTCTCTACCCTCTTTTCCTTCCTGAGTCCTCATCCTGGCTAAGGGACAGCCCCCACTACCTTGAGTGGGAGTTGGAGTGCAGGTCAGGTGTTGGCAAGAAGTGTCTCACTTTTGCTTTTGAAGGGAGGCAGAGACAGCCTCCCCAGCTCTGCCCTGGCTGCCCAGAGCCAGTGGCCATCTCCCTGGAGAGTGAGCCTTTTCTGAGCATCCTCACTAGCGTCCTGCCTTTCCTGCAAGAAACGTTTGTTGTGTGGTCTTGGGGAAGTCACTGTAGACGCAGAGTGTGACAGAAGGGACCTACCTCCAGGCTGAGACAGGAAGGTGCAGGCAATCAGCCAGCCTGCCCAATGAGAGGAAGTCACAGCCACTGTGTGGGGAGCCCTTGGGAAGCACCACAGCCCCAATGAGGCTAGCCTTGGAGCCATCCTAGGTCAGGGAGGAGAGCAAAGGTGAGCAGCAGAGCAGCCATGATTGCAGTCCCCACGGGGCTTCGACCTTCAAGTCATGCCAGGGAAGCCTTACACGCTGTGGAGCAGAATGGATGCTCAGAATCCACAGCTTAGTGCAATGGCTATTGTGTCACACCACATGAGATTTGGTGACTTTTTAGGCACCAATTAATAATTAGAACACAGTTTAAGTATAAGTTGTATAAATGGTTACATATCTACCCATGGTACCATCAAAAGAAGGAATTGGTCCTACACTTTAGTATCAGTGAAACTTCATGATCAGTGAATGAAAATACAGTGGTCTGAAAATCCTTGGTAACAGAAAAAAAAAACTTGATAATTTGCTTTGTATTTGCAATTCTGCAGAAGGAAACTGAGGCATAATGAGAAGTGGGAGGATAGGTCTGAAGAGATGAGGGTGGCTGTCTAGTGGGAGGCTGACTGGGCACGGGCAGCAAGGAAATTCACTTTTCACTCTGTATTCGGCTCAATTATCTCTTACTTTTGTAATAATCTAGGTTAGAAATCCTGAAGGACTGAAGTGGGCAGGGGAGAGGGAGATGGGGTGCAGATCTAAACCAGGTCCACAAAATGCAGTCAGCCAGACTCTACGACTAAGAAATGAGGACAGGGAGAGGGAGCAGGACGGAGGCTGACTGTCACAGTGTCAGGTCAAACGGGCGATGCTCTCATCAAGAGAGAGGAAACTATAACAAGCCACCCACCTAGGCGAATTTGGAGTCCTCAGCTTTTTTTTTTTTTTTTTTTTCAATGGGACTGGGGTTCAAACTCACAATGCCTGGGAGCTATCTCCCCAGGCCCTAAGTTCTCAGCTTTTGACTCAGCAGAATGGAATGGCCACATCTAGGAACTAGTGGGACACATGTATCAGGTTAAGACCTTGGTATAGTGCAGGAAGTAGTACTGGTGTCAAGTGACAAAAACTAGACTTGAACTGGTTTAGTAAACAGAAAGAAAATGTCAAGCCTCAGATGACTGAGAAGCGGAGGATCCGCAGCTGGATGCAGATGCTGAAGAGGTTTTCTTCCTTGACTCTGTTGTGCTGGCTTCGCATCAGGAGGCTCTTTGCAAAGGGTGGTAAAATGACTGTCTTTTAAGTACAATGCTGGGAAAAAATTCCTTTTATCCTACAGTTCCAGCAAAGGCCCCAGCATGGACTGAGTCACTCCCAACTAGGGAGATCATCACGTACTGAGCCCATAGGGATGCCTCTGGTGGGTCTGGCAGGCCCTGAGTGGTACCCACAGGGGCCTTTGGACTTGAGAGTGCTGCTGAGGGAGGCTAAAGGAAAAAGGGAAACACTGTTGCTGTGGGGAAGGATAGGGAATGCAGAAGAAAAGTGTTAAGATGAGGGACCCTTCCTGCAGACAGAATGCTATCTCCCCACAGTACACATGTTGAAGCCCTGATGTAGCCCTGATGAAATTTAGAAGTGGAGCTTTGGGAGGTGGAAAAGCCCCCGTGGAGGGAGCTTGAAGAGCTGCTCTCCAGCTGTTGGCCAGCCTGGAGGCTGCCTTCCCTTTGCTCTTGGACTTCCCAGCCTGCAAAAATAAATGCTGAAGTCGCCCAATCAAATGTCACCTTCCTATAGCACCTGGGACAGCCTAAGACAGCTCTGTTCCAGGTGGCTGTGATGCATTCACAACTCCAAGGCAATTGTTTTATCATCTTTCACACTTTGGGGGATGAGAATCTGGGGAGGCTTCCTAGGAGGTTCTGCTTGGAGGTCTCTTTTGTAGCTGGGGCCAGAGCGCCGGGGGCTGGCAACGCATCTTCTGTCTGTCTTTTCCACAAGGTAGAAGAGAGGAGGTCTTGGGGTCTTTCTGCATGAACCAGTTTGGGCTCCCATCCCTGTAGCAGACTTTTTTTTTTTTTTTTTTTCCTATACTATGGTAGAAGCCAGGGCCTTCATACTAAGGTACATCATCAGACTTTTTTTTTTTTTTTTGAGACAGGGTTTTGCTTAATCACCAAATTCCCCAGCTGGGCCTAAACTTGTGAACCTCCTACATCACCACCCAGAGTGCTAGGATTCTCTCCTGTGCCACTGTTTGCAGCTTAGGTAACACTTCTGAAACCATGGCTCAGGGGTCCAGCGAGCCAGGGGTCAGCAATTGCCTTTAGGACCCAGCTCAGAAAGCACCACAGAATGATTCTATCATGGTCTATTAGCTGGCTGGTTCCTGGATTGGGCCAGATTTATAGACTGTCCCTCATGAGGAGTGTTTTAACCTGGCCATCCACTTGGTCAGGTCACCAGCGAACAAGCAGGAAGGCTGTGGGTGGGGAAGTGAGGAGATGTTAGGGCCCGGTACAGCACCATGTTGCAGAAACCACAGGGAAATGGCTATGAGCAGGGTGCCTGCTCAACACTGCCAAATGCACCTGACACACAGCAGGGCCAGGGGGCTTAGGAGTGGCAACAAGGAGACAGTGGGGATCTTGGGCATGGGTTAGGGCAGACAGTGCTCTGTTGGTGAGGGGAAATGGCATTGAGTTGGAAAGAGTGGGTAGGGGGAAGCCACACTGGGTAGCAGCAGGCAAGGGAATCTGAGGGCTGACAGTAGGTGGCAAGCAATGGATGAGGCTCTGGAGGAGATGGGAAGGGATCAGCTCCTCAGGAGAGGGAAACATGCCGACTTTGAGCCTTCAAAGGAGAGAAACTTCATCCTCTGAAGCCCCTGGAAGGACAGGAGGGCAGCCCCTGGGAGGAGACACATGGAGAGGTTGTGAACTGAACACAGGAGTCAAAACTGATCCAGAGCCGAACATGACAGCACACCTGTAATCCCAGCACTCTGGGAGGCTGAGGCAGGAGGAATGCAAGTCTGAGCTGAGCCTGGGCAATTCAGTGACTTACAGAGACCCTATCTTCAAATGAAAAATAAAAAGGGCTGGGGTCGTAGCCCAATCTGAGGGCTTTGGATTTAGTACTATAAAGACAAACAACAAACCCAGGTACGAACCTTGGTTCTGCCACTTGGTGCTTACCTAGTTTACCCACTGTGATCCTTAGTTTCTTTAAAACAGAGATAATGTCAATATGTGCTTCTCAGAGGAATAGAAACTGTGAAATGAGTTGTGCATATAATGAGATGTTTGGAGCACTGGGACTACAGGGAGAACAGTGAATTATTGCTGTCAGTATTACTGTTCATTTGCTTCATGGGTGAGTGGTATGGGAATCTGGGTGACATGGCGCTGTCCCCTCATGAGAAAAGCAAGAGGTGTTATCTGGTATGAAAGGAGAAGGCTTTAGTTCAATAGGAGGTTTAAAATGGTGATGAAATGGATACAAATGTCAGGCTGGTGTGGGCCTATAATTCCTGCTACTCAGGAAGTTCAGGGAATACATTTAGCAGCACAACCAAACAGAAGAAGGAGGCCCCAAGGAGCCACGACAGGTAGCCACAGTCTGAACAAAGCCAGAGTGGTCAGGCAGCTTTTCCAAGTCACACATCAAACCCTCTGCTGTCCTCCAAGCAGGCCTCTTTCCATTCTAGGTTTATAGCCACAGATACCTGGTGCTTCAAATATTTTGGAGCAGAAAGAGTCGAATTTGACATTTAATTGAAAGGAAAACCTGCAGACAACTGAGAGTGGGTTGCTAAGAAACCCCTTAGTGTGTCAGAGAGAGTTGGCACCCATCACTAGGCAACCTGAAAGCCACACAGACAGGTCTGCCTGCAGATGCTGCTCCTCCTTCTCAGAGACTCCTGGAATGCCAGGCCAGGATGACCCCAGAGACATCCAGTCCAGTCCCCACTTGGACAGCTGGGGATACCAGTCCTCAAACAACAACAAGATGAGCCCAAGGCCCCTTCAGTTCTTTAACAAGAGCAGAAACAAGTGGCCTAGAAGGATACTATCACTGGGGTGTGGCCAGGGTAGAGTTTTAGTAGTTGAAGATGAGTCGATAAAAGAGGAAAGGAGGGCCAGGGAGATAGCTCAATGGAATAAGGGCTTGCCTGGCAAGTACAAGGTCTTGAGTTCAATTCCTGGTACCACAAAAAAAAAAAAAAAAAAAAAAAAAAAAAAAAGGATGGTCACAAATTTATATTAAAAAAAAAAGAGTAAAGGAATCAGACTTAGTGGTGCAGAGCTGCAATCTGCAATCCTAGGTGCTTGGCAGACTGAGGCAAGAGGATCACAAGGTTCAGTTCAGCCTGGACAACCTGACAAGACCACGCCTCAAAATAAAAAATAGGGCTGAAAAGATAGTCCAATACCAATAAATAAATAAATGAAGGGCTAGAGAGGCTGGCTATAGTAGAATACGCCTGTGATCCCAGCCTTTGGGAGCCTGAGGCAGGAGGATCACCAAGGCTACATAGTGAGTTCAAGGCCAGTCTGACCCATATAGTGAGACTCTGTCTCAAACCACCACCCTCCACCACCAAAAAAGGGCAAGAGATGTAACTGAGTGGTAGAGCATACCTGAATTTGATCCCTTGTTGAAAGAAAGACAGACAGACACAGGAAAGGGGGAGAAGGAAGAGAAAAAGGGACAGAGAGGGAAGGAGAGAGAGAGAGAAGAGAGGGGAGGAGAGACAGAGAGAGAGAGAGAGAGAGAGAGAGAGAGAGAGAGAGAGAGAGAGAGAGAGAGACCCAGACTCTCCTTTCTTTTGAGGGCAATGTGAAAAGATGAGCAGGGAAGGCTGTGAACAGGCCAGAGGGGAGTGCAGGGAGGCTGGTGCAGGAAGCTAGTGAAAGCCTTGGGCTGAGCCAGCACAATGGCTACAGGAAGTGCAAGGAAACAGGGCACACTTGAAGAAAGTGCCAATGGGACAAGGACATGAAGCATGAGGCAAATAGGAGTCAAGCAACTGAGGGAGGTGGCCAGATGTGAAGATGCACAGGATAAGCAGGCCGGACAGCATCCTGGAACAGAAGTCATTTTTAGATGTGTCAAGCTCTAGTGGTGACTAGACCTCTTGTGGCACGACAAGAAGGCAGCCAGTTGGCAGTGTAGGGGGGAGATGTGAGGAACCTCAGGTGCAGTGAGCAGGAAGGCCCCCAATTCCAGCTGCGGGTGACAGGCTCAGCCCCCTTCTGATTGTGTGGGTGTCACTCTTAGGACTAGGCAAAGGTCAAGGGACTTCTGCAGTGGAGTTAAGGTCACAAATCAACTGATTTTTAGGTAAGTAAATAGATGTTTTGGAGTAGGAAGGACCCCTCTCCCCACCTTTGAGAGTCTAAACCTTGTCTGGTTCTCCTGCTGGCCTTGATGAAAGAAACTGTAGCTAGGAGAGGCACCAACTGCCAGCCAGCCAGGAGGGGGACTCCGTCATGTTGACACACAGAATGGAATTAGCCTACAGCCATGAGTTTGGAAAGGACATAGAGCATCTGAGGGGCAGCGACACAGAGACCACCCAACAGGCCCACCAACACCTCACTTGCTGCCCTGGGGTCTTGAGCAGCTAAGGACACTGGGACGGCTGCCTCCTGGAGGTGGGTAAGCTGTAAACCCGAACTGCATTACACCACTATATTTGTGGCAATTCCCTGCACAGTGATAACCAGTAGGTCAGTTCATGGCTATTTTACAGCCTTGGAACCAAGAGACTCCAACTGCCCAGGTACAAGACCCAACCCAGTAGTGAGTCTGTGACTTGAATGGGGACACTGAGAGGGAGTCACTTCCCTCCTGCAGGCCAGCCCCCATGTCACCCACACAGAATGTGCTTTCTACTCCTCCCTACCACTAGGGGTCCTCAAAGTCCCTATCAGCAGGTATTTTCCTTGCCTTTTCAGGTCAACATCAGGAGTAGCAGGGGGGGAGCTTGTGTACAGCTACTCAGGAGGGTGAGCCGGATGGGTGGTAAGGCTGTGTCCAGCCTGCACGATTTAGACTCTTTCTCCAAAAACATAAGGATTGGGGTATTTGGGTTCAACCCCCAGTACACACATGCACACGCACATGCACACACACAGGCAACACAGAAGGAACCAGAGCTAAAGAGTTTCTCTCCTAGCCCCCTCCCCCACTCACCTATGGGGCATCAAAATCTGCATGGGGGAGGTGTCTTGCCAGTGGCTCCACAGTCCAACATGGTCTCTCTCTGCTCCAGCTGTCCTCATGATTATACAACCCCAGACCTTCATGATTATACACCCGACAGGTGAGGGGGCTGGAAGCCCACTCTGGAGTGCTAGGGCACAGCTGCAGCTCCAGAGGCCCCGAGGGTGGTGCGATGCGTGTTGATAGAAAGACTTGAGACTAGGGCATATCTGAGGTACCCAGCTGCCACTGCTGAGCCGGTGACCCCACGCCCTTTGTCCAGCTGTGACCCTCTGATGTTGACAGTTCTCCAGAAGCAGTAACAGACATTGAGCTGCAGGTGCAAGATGCTTCTTAGGGACACTTGTGAAGAGACTGCAGGTCTGGGCACAGAAGAGGTCAAACTGTGTACAGGCCTCACAGTGCCCTCGCTGGTCTGGGATGGGGGCACCACAGCACAAATGGGCAGGTGTGCATCCTGTGCCTGGCTCTGCCACCAGGGCAAGCTACTGGGGCAGATGTGGCGTCAGTGGGGTGCTGGTGTGGGCACTGTCTCTCCTGCCTTGCTACTACCTGTCCCTACAGGATTGTTTTCCAGCTTGCTTCCAACTAGAGGCTAAAGGAAGCCTTTGCTTTCACAGCAAGAAGAGGCTTTATCAGAGTATAGGAATTCGCTGGATCTGGTGAACAAATTAGGGGAATGAAAGAGTGAAAGCCCTGGTCTGTTTTCTTTTTTTTTTTTTGCAGTACCGGGGACTGAACTCAGGACCCTGTGCTTGCGAGGCAAGTGCTTATTCCACTGAGCTATCTCCCCATCCCTGGTTTGTTTTCAAGACACACCAGCCACCTCAGGAGGGCGCAGAGCAGCTTCCGTTGCTTTTTTGGTCATGCAGTCTACGCTGCAGGCCAGTGTACTTAATCAATAGGTTACCACCAGGAGGTGGGTAGTGCCTGAGCAGCACTTCAGCAGCACACAGAACTGAGCTCCTTCGCTCTTCCGACCCTCAGCTTCCTCTACAGACAATGGAGGAAGGAAATCCATGGAGGACCAGGTCAAATGCTTCCAGCCCAGGAAGCAGGGCTTCCTCCTTACCCTCACATGACACATTCAGAAAGAAGTGTTGAGATAAAGTGAATTTGCTTAAGGTCACACAGGTACTCAAAGCAGGTGCTGGGCTTTGGGCAGTGTGGCCCTAGCCTGCTTTTTAATATTCATTTAGGGTAAGGTCAAACTAACTCCCTAGGGGCTGGCCTACCACACACCTGCTTTAGTTGGCTCAGAGGTTTAAAAAGATTTGTTAGCTTACATTTTGAAGTTATGATGACTCAGAGGCAGCAATATCTTCAGCTTCTCTTGAAAAATTTGGCCATCTGGGCACCCTGGAGTCACAACTGGGTAGCAGGTAGTAGCCACCCTTCTACTGGGCCACACCAATGTTCACTCATGCATGTTACCTGCCTGGCCTCTGCAGGGGAGGAGTCTGCTGCCCTTAGCCAGGTCAGGGAGTCCTGAGAGGACACAGAGACCCATACAGGTCAGGTACCTGATCTCCGGACAGCCAATTCCTCCTGCATAGCTTAAGTCCTATGTATGGACTTAAATCTGGCCATCTGTTGGGGGAGTGTTGAGGAAAGGCACAAACATGCAGAACCACAGGGCAAGGTCGGGGCAAATACACTTTATTCAGTCCTGGTATCAGACTGGCGGAAGTCCTGCTGTGAGTGCCAGTGCCCCAGACAGAGGGACCCCTCCCTTCAGCTACTAGACTAGTTCTCCAAGACCACAGACAGTGACATCTCTTCACTCACATGACGTTTTCAGGGTTTTTTCATTATCTTTTTTGTTTTCTTAAAAAAGAGAGAGAGAAAGAGAGAGCGAGAAAGGCCCAGAGCCGGAGCACCAAGCTTAAAAGAGGCAGCTGGTGGCTTTGTCAGCGAAGGGAACGCGTGGGGCAGAGACCTGTAGAGACCCTGGGCAGGGGACCCGGAGGACTCTGGGACCGTTTGTTCCTGAGATTTGTGTGTGTGAATGAGAGTGTGTGAGCCACCCGGAGGTGAACACACGCCAGCGATACAGGTAGTGAGGGTAGAGGGGAGGTGGAGAGGCCAGAGGGGCGGGGCTCTAGCCAGGAGCTGGGCTGAGGGGGTAACAGCAGAGGGATACATCTTCCTTCCAACAGCAGCGCCGCCCCCATTTCTCCGTGGAAAAACTGAGGCGCGAAGGGCAGCCCACCTCCACTCTAGAAAGCATCATCTCCCCTCTCCTGTAGGTGGCCTCTTGAGCTGCTGTTTACACATGGGCTCTTTTCTGCCAACCATCCGCTATCCTGTCTCACTCCCAAACCCCAGCACCAAGGTGCCTAGGTTTCTCCCATGAATACTGCAGCTATGGTTCAGGGTCGATCAGGTGACAAGAAAGGAAGGAATGGTGAGTTTAGGGAGGAGCCCAGGCTGGGAGGGTGCCCTGAGGTGATAGGGCGCTTCCCCCGGTGGGGGTGGGAGCAGCAGGGACCCTGTCCCCAAACAGACAGTAGCTATCTCATTTCTAAGTTTTCTTGGTCAATCCCTTCCTTGGTGGATTTCCAGAGGTTCTTCCTCCCAATTTCCAGTTGGGGATAGAAAGGGATGTTCCTGGGGACCAAGATAAACTACGGGCAGTCACGCTGTTGGGAAGGTGGCGGGTGTGGGCAACCTCACCAGAGAAGTGGACCTATGCCACTTGTAGAGTCAAGGTCCAAGCCATCTCTTCTGGACTACCTAATTTCTTTCTCTCCCTTCTAAGTGCTCCTCCCATTAAGGCAGTGACGCCCCGTCGGGTAGAGAGGAAGCCAAGGGCTCCGGGATCAAAGGGTTTCTCAGGATCGCTCCACGCTCGCCCTGTCCTTCTGGGCACAGGCTACAGAGGCCGGCAGCTGGCCAGGAACCAGCCCCCTCCTCCCAAGTAGCATTTAAGCATGCGCAAGGAGAGGGTGGGCCCAAAGGGAGGGGCGGGCACTAGAGCTCCAGGGGTGAAGGAGCGCGCCCCACGCCCGGGAAGGGGCAGGGCCTAGGAGGAGAGCGTGGGGCCGCGACGTCCCCACTCCTAGAAGGCAGGCTAGGCAAGGGCGGAGAGATTCGCGAGCAGGGGAGGGGGCGTGTCCTCCGGCCACGAGGAGGGGCGTGTGCAAAGTGGGGGAAGGGTGCAGGTCGGTAAGGGAGAAGGGAGGCGTATCGGAGGGGGGCTGGCTGCTGGTGGCTGTGCGGGAGGGTACAAGATGGGGAGGGGCGTGACTGTCAGGGAAAGGCTGGGGGTTGGGTTGCCTTGGGGTGTGTCCGCGGGGGAGGGGCAAGTCTGGATCTGAGAGGGGGATGGGCACGTCTAGGAGGGGAGAGGCTGCGTGGGAGATGGGGTGCCAGCCTCGGCCTCCGAGGGGCCCCAATACCTGATTCCTGTATGTAAACAGCTGGTTTGGGGGCGTGCGCGCCCCGCTGACTGTGGGCTCAGTAGGTGAAAACCAGGTCGGCGATGCTAGACGGGCGCCAGTCCCCCGCGATCATCTCGGTGACCTCGGGGGTGCAGTAGTCCGGGAACTCGAAGTGTGATGTGCCTGAGGCTGGGGGCAGGTCTGGGTCGCGGTCCAGGGCGCTGCAGTCCAGGCCGGTGGGGACTGGGGGCTGCCTGGACAGAAAGCCCAGCGGCTCCTCCCCCGATGCCGCCGTCTCCTCCTCGCCTTCCTCCGCTGCTGCCGCCTCCTCCTCCTCTTCCTCCTCCTCCTCTTCTTCCTCGTCCTCCTCCTCCTCCAGCTCCTCATCCTCCGACGGGGTCGGGGAAGCGGAGGGGGCAGCCGCCCCCTCGCCCGACGGCCCTTGGGCGCGCTCCGCCGGCCCCCGGGCGGCCCGCCCCGCAGGGACCATCCGCCACAGCTCCCGCCCGGGGGTCTCGACCAGGCGCACTTCCAGCAGCTCCTCGTCGTCATCCTCATCGTCGTCCTCTGGCGGCGCCGCGCCGCCCCCCAAAGGCCCTCCCGCCGCCCGGCGGGCCCCGCGGCCGGGCAGCTGCGGCCCCGGCTTGAGCCGGCTGCTGCCGCCGGGGGGGCGGGGCCGCGCCTTGGCGGGCGCCCCCTTGCTCTTTTTGCGCGGCCGGTACTTGTAGTCCGGGTAATCCGCCATGTGCTTGAGGCGCAGCCGCTCCGCCTCCCGCACGAACGGGATCTTCTCCGAGTCCTGCAGCAGCTGCCAGCGGCGGCCCAGGCGCTTGGAGATCTCGGCGTTGTGCATGTCGGGCCACTGGTCCATGATCTTCCGCCGTTCGTGCTGCGACCATACCATGAACGCGTTCATTGGCCTCTTGATGTGGCCGCTCGGGGTCTTGCACCAGCCTGGCTCACGCGCCCCCTCCTCGGTCGGCCCGGGTCCTGGGGGCTGCGGCCCGCTGTCCCGCTTGGCCCGCGCGCCCCGCTGCTGCACCATCGCGCCTGGGCCCCGGGCCGCTAGACGCCGCCGGGGGCCGTCCGCATCCTCCGCGGCTGGGGATGGGGGAGGAGGCAGCGGCGACGGAGGGGCGGCCCCGCCCCGCGGATCAGCCCGGCCCCCGCGAGCTGGGGAGCAAGGAGCTGGGCGCTCGGGCCCAATGGACGGCGGGGGGAGGTCAGCAGCGCGATCTCAGGCCGGCTCTGTGCGGGCCCGTCGGCCCAGGCAAGTTGCGCCCCTCTGCACGCCACACATTGTTGTGCGGGGGCGGAGGAATCGCGCCCTCCAGGCCCCACCGGTGCTCCTTGCAGCCTCGGGCTCCGCCACGGCCCGTGCGCGCCACTCCCCGCCCCGCCGCCGCCTTCCAGTCTTTCTCCCCGCGCGGCCCCGCCGGCGCGCGCGCCACCCCTCCCCCTCGCCGTCTGCGGGCTGCTGCGGCGCGCGCGGGGCCGCCCCGTGTAAACATAGAGGTGCCCGCCTGGGCTGGGGCCGGGCCACGCCTAGCGTCCGGGTGACGCGTCACCCGTTGCCGGGCAGAGAACCCAGTATTTGCATCTTCCAATCGCTGGCCACCGGAGCGGGGCGGGGCTCGGGCTGCAGGCTCCGCGGTCTTGCGTTTAGGATTGGGGGAGACGGATGAGATCGGTTTCTTTTCTTAGATTGGGGGCTGGAGGGAAGTGGGGGGGGGGTCGTGGAGCATGCTTTTCATCTGGCTCTCAAAGCTTGCACTCGTTCTGCGTGGCCTTTGCAGTGTTAGCTTATTCAGTGACACCTGCCTCCAGGTAAGGACTCCTGCCCCTTTCTCTTCTGAGGATGTCTTTTGGAGCGTCCCAGAAGATGTGGGGCAATCAAGATTGAAGATTCTTAGAGGGCCAGACGCAGTTTGTCGCATCCCCCACCTACTCCACACAGGGGCAGGCCACGTATGGACTTAATGAGTACTTCTGTGCGAACCCTTATCAAGGGAAAGCGGAGGGGAGGTCACAGGCTCCTAGAAAGGAATGATACCCACTTTCCGAAGGCGAAACCCCGAGGCCATGTACCCTGCGAATCACAGGCTCGCGCGCCCTGTACCCTTTCAAGAGCACCAAGGGGTGGGGGCGTCGAGGTTCTCCGGAGCCTCTGACAGGCGCGTTAGAAGGACGCGCCAGGGTGCGGTCCGGATCGTGCGGGCCGGGCGCCGCGTGCAGGGCCGGGGCGGGGCGGGGCGGCCATGGGGGCGGGGCCAGCTGCGGGACTGCGGGCTGGGCGCTGAGGGCCGCGCACTCCCCTTCACCACGTGTGAGCGGTTCTGGCGCCAGCCGCCGTGTGCCACGCAGGGGAGGTCACCTTCACGGGAGTCGTGGGCCTGGGCGTTGGGAGGGGGCGTCCCCCTAGGGGAACTGGCAGGAAAGGGGCTAAAGGGTTCAAAGATGCCATTTCCTTGGGGAATAGCGGGTACGGGAGGGGCAGGAGCAAGCCTAGAGGTAGGGCTCTCTACAGCCGGCGAGGACTGAGCCGGGGCGCCAGGCTGTGGGGCGGGGCGGGGCGGACGGGCCGAGGCGCGGCTCTGCGGCGCGGTGCCCTGTGTGCCCGA
>PVKN010005323.1:0-31070 GCA_004027915.1 Capromys pilorides | reverse complement strand
GAAAGGAAAAGAAGGAAGGAAGGAAAGAAGAAACAAATGTGTAATAAACACATGTTTTTCTTTTTCTCATGTTGAGACCTGAGGCTCTGACTTGCTCTTGAGGTATGGGGTGGACCATTTAGAGAATGGAAATTTTGCCTTCTGTCATTTAACTTGTTCCTCTGTCCCCTGTACATCCTGTGATTTGAAAAGACAGGGTGTCTTCCTTTTTCTTTTTGGTATAGATTTATTTACCTTAAGTTGTGTTGTAGTTTTACCCGACACATAATTATATGGATGGGGTAGAGAGTGATGTGTTCATACACATGTACATACGCGTGTTCTTTGCTGAGAGTGGTGCTAGGAATGAGGCACAAGCACAGGGCCTCGTGCTCAGCAGCCAGCTCTCTACTGAGGCACCACAGCCCCGACCCAGGTCTCTCGTTTACAGTTTAATGCCTGAGACTCTCAGATAATCTTGGTCTCAAATATGTACTCTGAGTTGTGTTTGTTGACACATGTGAACTACCTTCAGAGCTCCCATGTAATCATTACCCCAGACAACAGCCTCCTAAGTAAATCTTTAGGTGTTTTGCCACCTTACTGGCCCACCACAGAAGTAAGAGCAAGGTATTTTTTTAAACTATTTAAATAGGACTTTTTATGTTCTGTGGTCAGTCTCCCCAATTTAAAGTTTGGTTCCCATATTCCTGTTAACACATGATTCAGAGGTTTACCTCTCCCTTATTTTTCATTTAATTCAGTTGAGTTGTTTTGAACCTTTAAGCCATGTACAAATTATATGCAAATGATTCCCCCCCACAAACTGTATTTTAAAAATGCTATTTGGAATTGTTTCGCTCCTGTGTCAATTTTCTCTCATACTCCCCCATTAGTTTCTGTTTTACTCTTCCTGTATTTATTTTTACATGTGTACATGCCTGCATGTGTGTGTGTGTTCATGTGCATGCATGAGCTTGTATGTGCATGTACAAATGCATAACAACATATTGCTATTTTCTCTGTCTTACACAATGTATGCTAATAGTATGGATGGGAGCCTGCAGTAGGTTAAGAGAACAAATTTAAATTAAACCGACATGCTCCCCTCTATAGACTGTGAGCCTGAGCAAGTCACACAGCCCCCCAGTTTTCTTGTATGTAAAACGGCCTAAAATGCCTACATGACTCAAACTAGTAGTGCCAGCAGCCTAGGAGGCTGAGGCAGGAAGAGGGAAAATTCACACCGAGACAAGGAAACCTAGCAATGCAGCAAGACTCTCTCAAAATTGAAAAAAATAGAGAAGGTTGGGAATGTGGCTCAGTGTCAATGTCTTAGGTTCTGTTTCTGGTCCTGGGAAAACAGCAGCAGCAAGAAAAAGACAACTTTGTACGGTTTGGGCCAAGTTGAGGGTTTTTCTTGCATCACACAGAAAGTTAAATTCTTGTTGGCAGATGGGGTGACACATACTAACCAAGCTAGAAGAACTCTGTGTGTGTGTGTGTGTGTGTGTGTGTATGTGTGTGTGTGTATAATATAATATAATATTATATATATATTTATTATATATATATTATGTAAAGCTCTCACTGTACCAACACACAAGCCCCAGGACCTGTAAGGAAAAGAGGGAAGCAACTTCATAAAAATATAAAACATCTCAAAAGCAAAGGCCGCCTGCTTGGTGGTAGAACACTTGAACCAGAAAAGTGACTTCGTTTGCGGTGAACTTAGACTCAGTAGATATAATAGTTCTGAAGAACCGTCTGGCAGTGTCTAACAAAGCTCACACAGACAGCTATCCTCTGAGCTGGTTGCTCGGCCCCAAGCAGCTACATGAGGGGATTGGGACCCTAAGAGGAACCAGAGTGTGCGCAACGTTCCTGGCATCTTTATTCACAAAGATGAATAAAGAGAGATAGCTGGGGAGATAGCTCAGTGCATAAGTACCTGCCTGGCAAGCACCATGTCCTGAGTTTGATCCCCAGTACCACATGCCATGCTGGCCCTGGAAACCCTAGGCACGCAGTGCTGGCCCAGGAACAGGGCATGGTGGCATATGCCTATAATCCCAGCTCTGGGGAGGCTGAGACGGGAGGACCACCATGAGTTTGAACTGTGCATTAAGTAAGTAAGTAAGTAAATAAATAAATAAATAAATAGAAATAGTAGTTCCAACTGGAAGTCAGGCTTCTGTCCGTCAGTAAAGGAACAACAACCACTGCGTGATAGGGTCATCCTTCAGAATCACAGGTTCCTCACCCCAGGATGTACCCATCCCCCACACTGTAGATGGCTAAAGACCCTTCTAGAATACAGCATAGTACTACCTGTGTCTTATGTTTATTCCCTTAGATACTTCAGACTGTCTCTAGGTTACTTGTAAAACCAAAAGCGATATAAATGATTCTTAACATTGCGTTCTCTAGGGAGTGATGACAAGGACAAAAGTCTGGACGTGGAATTATTTTCAAATATTTTTGATCCTCAGTTCTTGGAATCTGGAGGGCTAACTGTATACAAATGCAATGGAGTACTGTGCACCCATGAAAAGGAGCCGGTTGTCGCTATGTGTAGCAACATGAGTGAATTTCAAAAACAATATATTGGGCAAAAGAAGCCAGACTTAAAGGAGTTTATCTGCATGGTCTCACTCCATGAAGTCCAGGAAGAGATTTATCTCAAGTGATAGAAATCAGGACAATGGTTGCCCTGCAGGGTAAGAGCTGGAATGGGCCCAAGGGAACCTGCGGGAGTCCTGGAGACCATTTCTGTCTCGATGACTACGTGGGTGTACACATCTGTCACAACCCTTCAAAATACCTGCCACCAGCAGATCTGTATCTTTTACTGCATGTAAAGCATACCTCAAAGACAGCCAACCGCACATATAGAAAGAGCCCTTAAAAGTCAACAAGAGAAGGAAAATAAGCATGACAGAAAAATGGGTAGAGATGATAAAGAACGCGTCAGTGGTGAGCTCCGCGTGTTGAAGCATGACTTTGCTGCAGTGCTGGGAAACACACACTGAGACGTGAAGACTTGGTTTCGAACCATCTGGCTAACCAAAGCTAGAAACATTAGTAGCACAGCAGGGTTCACCAGAAATGACCAACAATCAGTTTCATATACAATAAATTGGTGGAGGTTGTTCAAAGGCAATTAATTTGGCAGCATCCGTCAAAATTTAAAAGCACACCCCCTTTGACATGACACTGTGACTTCCAGAGAGGAGTTATTTTAAATTCCTTTCTTTTGAAATTTTAGTTTATCAGTGCAATTTTGACCTACATGAAATTTATATTATTTTGGGGAGCAGGTACATGGATATAACACTTATCGATTATTTTTTTATTTCCCTTCCTGCCCACACCTCCTTCCCTCCATCTCTAGATCCCATTCTTATTATTAATTACTATTGTTACTATTATTGTTATTATTATTATTATTTTGATTCATGTTTATAGCATAAAAGTTTTCTGTTCCTTATAGATGTTTGGTACTTGTACATAACACGTCTTTAATTCTATACCGTAGAAGACAGCCCAAGGGTTGATCAGATAGCTCGGCAGATTAAAGAACCTGTTTAGGCAGATGAGGGGACCTGGGTTCAATTCCTGGTGTGCCATGCCAGTCCCACCCCTGCGGTACACTGAGACAGTAACTGAGGCTAGGTGTGGTAGTATGCGCCTCTAATCCCAGTGCTTGGGAGGCTGAAAACAGGAGGATTACTATAAGTCCGATTACTACAAGACCCTGTAGATCCTGTACTGCATACATTTAAAAAAAAAAAAAACAGGCCTGCACCTGCCTGGCAAGCACAAGGTCCTGAGTCCAATTCTTAGTGCCAAAAAAAACCCCTATCTATATGTTCCATTATGAAAGGACATATAACTGAGTAAAAACAAAATGCAAAACGATATATAAGGTAACACAATCTCATCTATAGAAAAGATAGCTGAGCGCATATAACTTCATGGGTGCATGGGTTACTTCTGGCAGGGGGTGAGCATTTAGCAAAGGAAACATTTTATGTGTTCTTTGGTATATTTCTAGTAATGTTTGGATAATAAACTCCTGTATCTTTGGTGGAACTTTTAAAATAAACATGGTTTTGACTAATGCTCGGATGACAACAAAGGATTTCTTAAGGAATCATTGAAAGTTCTCTTCTCCCTTAGTAGCTGTCTAGCACCACAGGAAGGAGGAACCGGAAGGAGTGTGTTGGGCTCAAAGTTCTGCACAGTCAGCTCAGAGTGACTACAAGATGGTGAACACCCTAAACACAGTCCCTTGTCACCCAACCCATGCTGAAAACAGGAGGCAGCATCGGCAGGCCAGGGCTTCAGTGTGCTCCTGCGTGTGTGCTGTGGGTGGGGAGTTCTTTCCCTGAAAGTTAATAATACGGGGTAACAACCCCTTCTCCAGATCCGGGAGCCGCATATGTTCTGAAAATCGCAAATGCTGCTGGACATGGTGGTGCACCCCTATAATCCCAGCACTTGAGTGGCTGAGGCAGGAGGATTACTGTGAATGTGAGGCCAGCCTGGGCTATCCAGTGAGTTCAAGGCCAACCTAAACTTCATAGTGAGAAAATGACAGACGTGCTGACTTCGGTAGGTGCTATGGTGTAGAATGTGTGTGTCACGTGGAGCCCCTGAAGGGTCTCGTGGCCAAATGCACCATCAGTCTGCAGGCACCTCCTCAAAACTTCTTACCAATACAAAGCCATGGATGGGTCGTGAGAGATTCTGCCTCCAAATGCCAGTGTGCAGTTGGGGTTCAGAGAGCTTTGTGTACCTTGGAATTGTGGGTAAGGACGCCATCCCTAATTAGGTCTCACCTTTTAAAGGCTTTCTGATGATACCCTGTCAGCCTATTCATTAATTCCTCTGTCTTGTCACAGTTAAGGGGCACCATATGTGTGTCCCCCGAACTTGATCAAACGTGACCAATTCGGCATCCTAAACAAGACCCATCTTTGGACAAATTGTTTGGAAATTAGCAAACATGAGGCTGCTACCAGTAGCATTGGCATTTTTCCATTTCCCATTCCCTTGCAGAAAATGGTAAAGGGCAAACTATGGGGACATCGTCATATGTGTGCCCGCAGGACGCGTGGCGGGGCAGCTTGCGGTGGACATCAGAGATCCAAATCAGCTCATGGAGGCCAGCTCTAGCACAGCCAGGTCTGGTGCACGGAACCACACCACCAGCTCTCCTGTGGGTCTGGGTGTTGAATTTCCACTGCCAGCGACGAGAGGAACACCCTAGATGTCAAATCACCCGGTCCCAGGTTAGTAGTGCCCCCTAGTGGCTGGCATGAGCAAGGACAAATCCTCTCTGGAATAGTATCCTCAACCTGAATTTTACCCAAGAGAAACTTTTTAAAACTGGAAGCAATGAGTCACCATGAGCGGAGTCAGGGGAAACAACAAGCAACACGAGGTTTCCTAACCTCAGAGCTATTAACATTTAACCGAATCATTCTTAACTGCAGGGTCTGTCTTGAGCGTTCAAGATATCTCCCAGCGCTAGCAGCCTTGTCCTCTTTCCCCCAGAGCCCTGCCAGTCATGGCCACCAAAAAAAGTCCCTGACCTTATCAAATGTCTCCCAGAGGGGAAAATTACCCCAGTAGAAAATGACTGATTCAGATCTTTAAAGACTTCAAGAATTACAGTAATGAGGCTGACTGTAAAATAGCTATGTATGGAATGCAGAAAGAGATAAGAGAGAGTGGAAAATACAGCCTAGGAGTAAGAGACTATCAGCAGTTTATAGAAGATCAAATAGAACTTGCAGAAATTAAAAATATGCTCTTGGAAATGAAAATGTCAATGGATGTGTTAGACCCAGTCCATGTTACTACATTAGAAGGGAGATTCGAAAACATGATCTCAAATATATCAGGAAAGATGGGTTAAGTGGTCTGGAAAATATGATTGGATGGGTATGATATGACTAACTGAGACTCTGGGGGAAAGAATTCAAAGAAGAAAAGGCCTCATTGGGAAGGGGCCTGGGACGCCTGGGTCCGCCTCCGTAGGAAAGACACCAGGCCAGGTGTGGTGGAGGCAGAGCAGATGGAGTCTCCAGGGCACGCCACAGAGATGGGGCACAGAGGCAATCCAGGGGTCTGCAGGAGTCAGGGCAGGGGGTGCAGGGACCAGGAAGTCCTACGAAGGATGTGATCGGAGGACAGCTGGCCTGACCCCGGGCTTGGAGGATGGGCTTACCTGGTGCTGAGTCACACCCTTTGGTCCGAGCCCTGCCTATTGCAGGCCAGCCCAGCAGCTTCACAGGGGTGGATTTCCCCTGGTGGAGAGGAAATGAGATGATGTTGGGGAGGGGGGTATAAAACAAGGCCCATGGGTGCACCAAGGACCACAGGGAGGCCCTCCTGATCTGATCAGGGACAGGCCACCAACCTAATGCACTGAGTGGGGGAGGCCAGGCTAGGTGGTGTTTGGACTTGAAAATCAAGGCCAGGCAGTAGCAAACTACAACCTGCAGGACAAAGCTTGTCCACTGTTTAGTTTTATAAATAAAGTTTTATGGGAACAGAGCCCCACTCATTTACATCTGCGTAACAGCAGCAAATGAGAGGTTGCAACAGACAGCATGTGGCCCGCTGAACCTAGGATGTTTACATTTAGGCAGCTGGGTGGAAAGTATTCGCCCACTGCTGCCATAGACAGGGACAGGCTATGTCCTAAGAGGAGAAATGTGCCTTGCTGGCCTCGAGCTCCTGCCATGTGCCATCTTTTCACTCATGTCATCATCATTACTGCTCCTAACCACCCTGCTGGGAAGCTGTGATTACCTCCATTTCAGAACTAAGAAAACTAGGGCTCAGGGAGGCTAAGCTCTGGGCTCAAGATGCCCCAGTGCTTGAGGGCAGACTGAGATTTAATTTCAAGTTGGTCAGACTCCAAAGCTAATGTTCTTCCCACCCCACCCCACCACTCATGGCTCTGTCTCTCTCAGGTGAAAGGGGACAGCCCCAAGCCAGTGAGTTGGCTACTGCATAGGCAGCAGGCAGTGGTCCAAACTGGGGAGGTGGTAAGTGTTTCATTCCCCCTCCCCACTGCCCCGCCCAGCACAGAATCAGAGGCTGAGTCTGAATTGGAGAGGGAACCTCTGGCCCAGGAATCCTCCACTGCTGGCTCCTAACTTGTTCCAACAAGGACTCCGCCCTATGCCCTCCACCCCACGCCTCTGGAGCTGCTGGCTCTGCCACAAATGCTATCGCCCCATCTCCCAGAGCCCCATCTCACAGCCAGATGCTAAAGGCAGTTGGGAGATATCATCTCCGCTTCTCCACTTCCACAAAAAAGCCCATGAGGGCTGGCAGGCCTGCACCGTGCCACCCACAAGAGATGACCCAGTTGATTCTCAACGCGATTGCAACACAGCTCCTCCTCCGCCCCCGCCAAACCCCAGCCCCTGGAGCAGAGCCCAGCGGGGCTCGTTTCTACCCCTAGCCCAGCTCCTGTTCCCTTGTGACTCATCCAGATCCTTGTCTGACAGCCACTGTGACCACTTTATCCACAGAGGTGCTGCTAGACCAGCTGCCGGGTTTTGTGGTGGTGCTGCTTGAGGACCACCCCACCCCCCTGCCACTGCCCCCCAAGACCCAGCAGGGTTGGGTTGTCTTCCTGACCAGCTCCCTGAAGACACACTCTAGAAACTTGGACCCTAGCCCCCTGCATTCATACTAGGTGGAGATATGGGGTATTGGAGGCAGGAGCAGTAATGCCAGGCACTTGCGCGTGGCCCAGCCTTCCTCAGACGTGACCTGCTACCTCCTTGTCACGGTCCCACCTTGCCAGGGTCGCAGTGTGTGCATGCAGGGAAAAACAGAAGGAAACAGATCTTGAGAGGATGAGGGAAATAAGATTTCCTGAGCCTCCACTAGGCACCAAAGTCAGAGCCCTTACTCTTGTGCTGACTATGGGCGTGACCTCAGCTTACTTGACTATAAGTGGGTGTTAAGGAAGGACTATCATTTCATAGTGTTATTGCAAGGATTAAGTGAGGTCATGTTTATAAAATGCTTAGAATATTCCCAGAGCTGGGCATGGTGGCACACACCTGTGATCCCAGCATATGGGAGGCCAAGATGGAAGGACCACTGCAAGTTCATAGCCAGCCTGTGCTATGTAGAAAAGAAACTGTCTCAGAAAAAAGAAAAAATAATAATGCCTGACACAGTATGGGGTAGAACAGTAGTATGAACATATTGCATCTTTGGAAATCATTATTTTCTTTTACCATTGAAGAAACTGAAACTTGGAGAGAAATACTGACCCGGCTGAGGTCACATAGCTGGAGCACAGCAGTGGGTAGGAGTCATACCCAGGTCTGTCTGATGTCACTGCTCCCTGGTCCAAGATGATGAGCTCACAAGTTGAGACAGAAAGAAAAACTCAGGTGACCTGGAGGTCCAGGGCAAAGTCGCCATAAAAGCAGTTGCTCTTAGCTGCAGCTATGCTCCAGCAGGGGAGTGCGTCAAAGCTGGGGCTCCTCAGCACCTGCAAGCCCTGATAGAAACCTAGAAGGGGAGACGGCTCGGGGAAGCAGTGTGCCCTTCCCGATTACCACCCATGACTGTACAGATAGGAGCCAGACACAGGGCTCAGCCTCCTCTGCAGGGAGAGGATCAAATCCCTGAGGACAGATACACACCAAGCTCCCCACCAGGACAGATGTGGGCCAGCACCTCCAAAGGGATAGTGGCATCTAACATCCCACATCTGTTCAGATCCATGTGGCAGAGCCCTTGTCAGTGGCATGTTCAGTGGGGGGGCAGGGGGGACCCCTGGGGCCTAACTCAGGGAGGCTCTCAGATGCATTTTCCCAGCTGTGAAATGCAAGTGATCAGCTCCTGGACATCTCTGAAGGCTGAGGTCAGGAGCGAGCGGGACAGAGCCTGGGGCAGGGGCAGAACGTGTGCCACCCTCCTCCGAGGTAGAGCAGCCAGGGGTCGCACATCCTCAGGCCCTGTCCTTGCCACTGTGCCCTTGGTGCTCGGGCTCCCTGACCCCCAGAGCTGTCCATCTAGACAGGCTCTCTCTATACCCAGCCCCACATCCATGGGGGACGGAAGTCCAAGTGGAACATCCCCCAGTGAGTACAACTCCCGGTCTTGTCCACAAGACAAGTGAACCTGGAAGCCCTGGTTATGCCTGCGGCATTGAGTTCTCCATCCTGGGTGGATCAGGAAGAGCCCAGGCCAGAGGGGATCAGCCCAAGCCTCTCTGATTCCATAGCTTGGGACTCGGGAACTCAGATCTTGCTTGATGGAGCGCTGTCTGCCTAATGAATGCGTTCATAGGCGTGCAAGTTCAAAGCCAGTGTGAAGAGATTAGAGAGTAATGGGGAGACGGGGCATGAGTGGGTGGACTACAGCTTACTTTCAGAGCCAGGACTATGACAAGACACTCACTTGGGGCACCAGACATCAGAAAGAGACTTGATCCTCCCATCTGGCTTACAAAATCATCTTTAGCTCCCATAATTTTTGTTCTGAAAATCTGCCAGTGCTCTCAGGAGGCAGACGACGAGCAGGCAGCAGCGAAGGCAACCAAGGCCTTGAGACCTCTGGGGATGGAGCCTTTGAAAAGAGATGGTGTGATGAAAAGGTGCAGTAAGGGCCTACCTGCGTGGAGGGGTGCTTGTCCAGAGCCACATGGAGGGCGGAGGGTGAAGGGCAGAGGGCGGAGGGCGGTGGGTCTCTGCCTCCTCCCTTCCCTCCCTGGTTGCCTAGTCCTGCAGACCCCAGTGCTCTGGGATTAACCCACGCTGGGCTGGGCAGAAGGGAGCGACTGTGCCTCCCTGCAGGCCCCTGGCATCATCCCTTGCTGCCCAGCATCTGTCTCTGGACTCTGAAAGTGTCCCACCCAATTGCTGTGTCCTTTCTCTAGCATGATGTTGGCCTCTGGCCTAGTATCAGAGTTTCTCTTTGGTGAGCATCTCCTTCAGAAAGTAAATCTAGGGCTGGGAAGATAGCTCAGTGGTCTAAGCACCTGCTTGGCAAACGCAAGGTCTCAAGTTCGATCTCTGGTACCACCTGGTATGATGGCCCTGAAACTGCGACCCCAGGCACACTGTGCCAGCCACTGAAACTGGGCATGGTGCATGCCTGAAATCCCAGCTCTGGGGAGGCTGAGACAGGAAGATCACTACAAGTCTGAGCCGCATAGTGAGGATCTGTATCAAAAAACAAAATATAAATCTGATTCATATACAACCTTTTGCTCTAGGGACTGGAATGAGTCCTTTCACCTGCACAGGTGAAAGACCTTGTTCTTGGTCCCACAGCGAGTGGCAGAATGATATGAACTCACACAGTCTGGCTTTAGACCGACTTGCGAACTCTGAGCCTGGCAGTTGTGACAGGCCCTGTCCTCCTCAGCCCTCAAGAGTCCTCCGGTCTGGGCTGCTCCCAACTTCTTCCCACCTTTGAGCTTCCTCCTAGGATCAGCAGCTGCAGCTGGAACCTCACAGAGGAGCTCAGGGTGGATTCTTGCAAACTCCCTCTCTGCTGTGTGTGGCTGGGTCCAGGCAGACGCCTGGGGAGACTTGCGTCTGGCCTGCACCGTAGTGGCAATCTGCACCTCACACCCCAGACAAGCTGCATTGCAATGGGGTGTGTGTGAGCAGTAGGAGGCTCTAGGAAGGCTCGGGGGAGGCCCGTCCCGGGGATGCACCATGGCCCTGCATAACTTTTCCCCCCCTCATTCTCTGAGTCTTTCCCACAGGATGGTGATCCAGCTAGAGGAAATTTTATAAAGCTGTGAACAGTTCCTGTGCTTGAGCAGTCCTGGCTCTTCTCCAAATAATAAGTACAATGGAAGCAGAGGGGTGTGGGATCCCAGATCCACAGCCTGGTGGTGACTGACAGAGGCAGACTCTGACGTGGAAATCCAGACTGGGGTGCAGGGCAGGGCCTGGCGGCCAAAGGGCCCTGTGTGGAGAGAGGGGCCAGGTCTCAGCTTGGGCTTTGCCATGGGGATGCTGTGAAGCCCTGGTCACCACCTGCCTGGGCCTCAGGGCTTGACCTTTGTGGAGGGAGGAAGTGGGACAAAGGAAAAGGGAATTGTGATCGACCTTGTGCCTCACAAGAGGCCGGCACTGTGCCAGCCGCTTCACATAAACAGGCCCCCCTCTGGGCAGCAAGGATCACACACTCTTATGCCGTAAAGGAAGTAAACCCCAAAGCCGCATTGCTAGCTGTGCAGAGATACAGAGCAGTAGCAACACGAGGAAAAACATTCTGGTGACAACAGCTGACGCTTAGGAAGCACACGCTGCATGCTGGACGGCACAGGGACTCCTCCAACCATCACCAGAGAAGACAGTAGGTGGGTGTTGGTAGCCCCATTTTACAGATGACAAACTGAGAATTGAGATCTGGACCTGCCACCCCAACATCTTTCCTCTTCCTGTCACAGAAAACACTGCGTGGCCCTGGACCTTGCTTTCCCTCCTTTCTGGAGCTTCTCCTGCCAGCCCTAGGCAGCACCATGTGGCACCGTGACTTTGAGGAAGTGAGGACCATGGTTTTGACTGCTCCGTCCCCACAACCAATCAATCCCTGTATCATGAGAAAGGGCAGCTGGTCACTGCCTCCTCTGCTTCATAATTGGTGGCTGTGATGACATTTAACATGTGTGCCTGGCCAGAAAGCCCAGGAGCTGGCCCAGGGCTGCTCAGTTCTACCTGTGTCCCCATAAAGCTAGGGTGGGTGGCTTTAGGGGCACGGAACACAGCTGACAAGAATCCTGCTTGTGCTAACCCAGGGGCGATCTCTCTATTATGTAGTTGGGACTCAGAGCTAGAGGCAACAGGCAGATGCAGAGGATTCTGGGAGGGGAGAGAGGTCAAGCTTCCCACAGCACAGGCCCGGGCGCATCCTGGGCCAGTGCTCGACGAACCCTGTTGACCCATGGACTGACTGTCTTCTGCATCCCCATCCACACCACTGCTCTATCTTCTGTTCCTCCAAGAGCGAAAGACCCAGAGGGGCCCAGCCTCTGTTCCTCGGCAACCTTGCGCACCACCTGCCTTCCTTTCCAGTCAGGGCGCTGTGTCAGAAGGGAGCTCTCTGGTCCTCCCAGGGTCCAACATTCACACCTCCATCTTCCTGCCTAAAGGCCTGCATCCAAGAGCTGATTCTTCAACAGCATTAAAATACACAGTACAGACTGGCCCAGTGGATTTACTCGGCAGCAGACTCCGGGGTTCCACCGTATGTGTCTGCAAGCATCTCCAGTAGGAGACAGTCACCAGTCTGGGACCAAGTGGGTGGGTGGTGGAGGATGCTGCGCCAGCTGCGCATCCAGGAAAAAGCCCCAATATAGAGCAGTAATACTGAGTAGGGGCCGTCTGTCACTGAGGTGGCTTTGTGAGGGGCCCCAGTGCCAGGGAAGGAGCATTCAATTCATGCCCTTGCGTGGCACATCCGTCGATTTCAGTCAGAAATCCTGCCCTTGTAATGTTTCCCCCTGGCCAGGACCCACATGCAGCCAGTGCCGGGCTCAGGGGCCCCTGGAGCTGGCCAGGAAACCCTGCCCTGCTTGGGCTTTGCCCTGTGTCTTCTGTCCCTTCCCTCACTCTTCTCTCCTGTCTCCTGGTTGGTCACTGGTCAGGTCGGATATAGAGGTAGGAGTCACACAGCTGGATTTCGAGTTCTGCCTCTTCCACTTCCCCACCATGTGTTCCTGAGTGGGTTCCTTAACCTCTCTGGGCCTCAGTCTCCTCCCCTGTGAGGGAGATCACACCTTCCCTTTATAGGGATGATGCATGAACTGAACACAGCAATATCTAGACAGCACTGAGTTCTGTGAACACAGCACTGGCCCCCGGCAGGGCTCAGTCAACTTTGCCTATTGTTATAGCCACGATAAAGCACTTGGCAGTAGGGTAGACATTCCACAAATAAGAACCCTATAAGTGTAAATAATTATTAATTATTATGATGACTAGTCATCATTGTTGTTGATGATAAGTGTGAGAAAAAAAAATAGTACCCAAATGCTAGCTTCCCCACTCAATCTGTCTGCAAAGAGACATGACTCCCCAACCACAATCACATTCTGGGACTCAGCAAGAAAGCTGGTCCCAGGCAGCCAGGCAGAGGTCCTTTCACCTCCCACAGCGCCAGTCTCAGCCAGGCGGGTGGATGCCAGTCACCTGAAGACGAAGACGTCTCTTGTGGCTGTTTGGGGTTTATGGCCTGTGTCTGTTCTGTGTGGCTCTCGTGCCTCTGGGTCATTAAATATGTCAGATGTTAATGAAACAAAGACTTCCCTTTGTGATTTGCCTGAGTCCCAGCTCCTGGGCAACAAGATCAAGTTGTGGAGCAGAGAAGGAACTAGGGAAATCCTGGACCAGCTCCTGCTTCTAGGATGAATGCAGATAGGGAAGGAATGGGCTCTGCAGAACTTGTAAATCTTGCCACTGTCCTAAAATCTGGTCATAGCAAGTCCCCTAGGGACTTGCTCAGTATCAGGCATAGTGGGAGGTCAACAAACACTTAGACGGGTGGTTGGGTGGCTGGGCGGGAGAAATGGCATTAATTATGAATTTGTGGTTCCTGGAGACTAAAGTTTTGACCTCTGGGGCCTTGCTGACCCTGGAGAGACAACCTTGCCTGGGCTGGTCAGTTCTAGGAAGTGCAGGACTTGCCTATAAGCATGCCTTACTTGTGTGTCTTAGTCCTTTTGTGATGCCATAACAAAATATTCCAGACCAGGTAATTTATAAAGAACAGAAATTTATTTTCTCAATTTTAGAGGCTGCAAACCCAAGGTCAAGGTGCTGGTAGTTTCACCATCTGATGTCAGCTTGGTGTCTGCTTCTAAGAACACTGTGTCCTCCCAAGAGGACAAACACCCTGTACTCTCACAATGAGAGGGCGGAAGAACAAACCAGGCAAAAGGGCCTGCCTGGTTCTGATCCCATTTGTGAGGGCAGGGCCCAGAAGCCTAATCACTTGGCAGGGCCCCACCTCTTAGCACTGCTGGCCTGGGATTAAGTTTCACCATGAATTCTGGAAGGGACACAAACAGGAAAACCATAGCAATATGCAAACCAAGTCTGAGGCCACCGTCCCACCCGCTTCTCCCGAGCTGTCACACCCAAGGGCAGGTACCAGACAGTGAGGGTTCGCCCCTGGGTCAGGAGGCCTGTTGCAATGATCCCAGCAGGCCAATCCTAACCTGCTTTCCCTGCTTTGACCCTTGCAGCCCTCAGGAGCCAGAGAGAAGCCTTTGCTCAGCGTTCCCCAGGCTCACTCTGTTTCCTTGTTGGACCATGCGGAGTGTGGGGATCGAGAGTAACTGCCTTTGCAGGGTCGGTCATCATCTGATCTGTTGGCCACACGATGCTTGGGTTACAGTGAAGTCTACATCCTGAAACAAAGAAAGACAGAAGGATGGGAGGGGCGGAGGGGCCCACCTGGGCCTTGAGTTTCTGATCTACGAGCTGGTGTCCTGTTTAAAAGAGTCTTTGAATGTGTTCGGAAGAGCACATCCCTTCCCAGGACCAACAGCTGGTGATTACCATGAAAGACAGCATGTCCTACTACCTTTAGGGACAGAAAGACTTGGATCTGAACAGGGCTATGGTATCCACTGACAGTGAGACCATAGACAGCTGGCCTAAGCTCTCTGTGACTTGTTTACTACCTGCCGTGCGCACCCTTGTGTGTGTGTGTGTGTGTGTGTGTGTGTGTGTGTGTATATGCACATGCTCACTTCTGCGTGCGCGTGTGCTTGCCTACCTTCTGAGTTCTTGGAGGCTGGAATGAGGCCCTGAACCCATGGCAGCGCACCCGGCACAGAGCTCTACTCTGCTCTGTAAATAATGAACGAAAAGTACCTGGGTACCATCTGGTAGGACTTCCTCACCCAGAAGCCCGCACTGGGGTCACTTAGGCTTCTTGGTCTTTGCCTCCTGGAACTCTATCTGAAGCCTCACCAGTCTTCAGAGACTGGAGGACTAGAAGGCCCTACATCCCAGAATGCACCTGGACTTCCACCCTCCCCGTCCTCTGAGACACTGCCTGGCCTTCCGGGTTGCTTCGTGGGCAGAAGGCAAGGACCCTCACACTGGAGCCGCATTTCAATCTCCCCATCTCCCCTGCGCGGCATCACTCCGTAAAAATAGCTAATTTTGAAATGGTTGCTCTCATGATGGACGAGATTAATGGATCTTGAAGAGCAGCCAGCGCACCAACTGCTCCTGCAGCCATGATGAAAGCTAATAATGTAGAAAATTCTGCCAATTCCTTTAATTCATGAATATTTAAGCCTGTGAAAAATCTGTCAGATTATATCATTTTTTTCTGGTGATTTTCCGCCTAAGTACGTTCGTGGCAGCCTGCCAGCTGCTCAAGAAACTTCAGTGCGAGCAAAATCATTTTTGTGATTATTGTTGTTGTGGCTGTGGGCTGTCATCTTCTCATGGATTTAGCCCCACTCCCACATTGGAGGACAGGGACCCAGGTCCACTGGTGGCAGCGCAAAGAGGCTGCCACCGTTACATCTCAGCTGCCGTAGATTCTGTTCCAGATCCAAAGGCCAGCAGGAGCCTGAGTGATTGGAGCTCAAGGTTTCTAAACTGTGTTCCGTGGTACCCATACAAATAGGTGGCAGGCCCAGGGCCAGTGGAAAGTGTTTGGTCTGGAAATGCCGTGGATGGAGTGGAGGGGGTTGGCCCTCATTGCCACCAAGGGGTTTTGCTTTAGGCATTGAGGTTCCAGGTAAATTTTCTCCAGAGAGGAGTGTGACTCCAATTTAAAACTTTAAGGAGTGTGTATGGAAATCAGGCTCTAATCTACCCCCCTCCAATAGCAGATAAAGAAAGTGAAGCCCACGTGGACAACTACCCTGCTCCCAGTGTGGGTTCTCTTCCTCTCCAGTGCACCCCACCTGCCCCCCCCAGCCCTGTGAGGAAGTGGGGTCAGAGGGGCTGCAGCTCTGGGCTACCTGGAAAGGCCTGCCAGAGCCGAGATGTTTCCCTGTGAAGCTGAGAGACAATGAGCCTGTTTAGCGACAGAGAGGGAGGCAGGGAGGGCCGCCAACTTTGGAGATGATTATCATTCAGGGCCTCGTTGGCTGTAGGAAGGAGTGAGCTGCTTTATATAGGAGCTCCAGTTCCTCGTTTTGTTCTCCCCGGTTGTTCTCCAAAAAAAGCCACTCTTGAATCAGCTGGCTGGAGCGCGCCGGTTCTGGCCTCCAGGATGGCCTGGGTTCAGCACTCCCCGCAGCTGGTCACGTCCTCACCGGGGCGGCCGGCCGGCCCGCCCGCCCACGCTCTGCCAGGAGCCTGGGTCAGCCCTCGCCTCTCGGGGGCCGGAGCCCGTCCAAAATCAACAAGTCTTTTGTGCTTCTCCTTTGGACGCTGTGTAATTACAGCAAACATGGATTGGCGGTGCGCAGCGATCGCCAGGCAATTGTTGAAGGATCTCAAATGCTCTTGGCATTGGGTCTTGGAGAGCGACTCGAGGAAGCACAGCTCCAGTTGACTCATGCTGGCCTGAAAACAAGAGATTTGCAGAAGTCGCGAGTGGTGCGTTGGCAGGCAGCTCCCAGCTCGTTCCTTGATAGTGGGTTGTGTTTTACCGCTGAGCCAACTGACTGACTCATAAGTCAGGGACATGAAAAATAAATAAATAAATACGCAAGCCGGGCCCGCGGTGCCCGGCACCCAACAAAGCACATCAGGCTGCTGGCATAAAAAGCCCCTGCCACTTGCTGAGTGGTTTCATTTTTCCCCTGTCTTGTTTGAAAACTACGAAAGCAAAACTCCCAAGGTGCTAGGTTCCCAGAGAAGCCACAGGAGCCAGGCAGGGACAAGTTTCCCAGCTACAGTGACCCGGGGCAAATCTGACCACCTGTCAGCAGGACACAATGAGGTCTCTGAGGAGGCTCCAAAGCCCTGTGGAGCTGACGCTAGCTGGCCGAGTGACAGGGACCAGGCACTCGCCTAGCTATGGCTGGCTTCGGCCCCAAATAACTCTAAAGGAAAGAGCTTTGTCCTCATCCTTAGACGAAGAAGGAAAGGACACCAGAATTAAGGTGCACGGTGGGGTCAGTCACACACTTGAAAGCAACAGCAGGGTTGGGGCTGGAACCCAGACCTGTCTGGCCCCAGTCCAGACGCCCTCCTGGCAAGGAGCAGCCTCCTCTCACGACCCACAGGACTCTGAGAATGTCTACTGTTTGGTGTGTGCTTAGCAAGCCGCTTGGGCTTATGGGTGATTCAGACTATCCTGGTCCTCGGCCTTCTGAGGCAGACACTGGACCCTGGGAAGTGGAGAGTGGGAGATAAATTGGACAACTAGGCATTGTAGTACTGTGGCGGCAGCAGCTGTGGTGGGTAATGCCTGGAGTAGAGGAGCAGGGTGGACGCAGACAGGACGTGAGGGGCCATAGGGGGCAAAGCTCCCAGCAGACGGAACAGCATCCTCAGAACCCTGAGGCTGGGAGAAAGGACCGCTGCGCACCCACAAAAGGTCAGGGGTCTGGAGCACCAGGGCTGGGAGCTGTGTAGGTGGGGAACACGGCAGGGGCCTCAAAGGCCAAGGAGCCTGTGGAGGTTGTTCTAACATCAAGAGACAGCTGCTGAGGGGTTTGAGTAGGAGCAGATCAGATCTGGGTTGTTTTCTTCCTGGGCCCCCTTGCCTGCTTTAGAACAGTGGACTGGTTGAGGTCTTGCTAAGGACCCAGGCTACTCAGCATGGCCAGGCCTTCTCTGTCCAGCTGTCCTTGGCTCTGTCAGCCGACTCAGGCAGTCTTGTGACTGGGAATGACTGATGAGTGTGAAAATCACACTGCAGACGGAGGGCAGAGTGACCAGGCTGCAGGCTGTGGTGCCATCGGCTCAGCCTTATGTCCCCACTCCTCACCTTGCCTCTGCTGTGCAGGGGACCCAGATACCTGCACCCAGAGCAAGCCGGGGCCAGGCCTGGATGGCTACAAAGGCCCACCCCTTGCTCTACCCCCTCCTGGCTTTACCATCGTCTGGGTTACCCCCTGAGCAGCCCCGGAGTGCCTGCCAAGCAGCTTTTGAATTCTACGTAACCTGATTTGGCGGCGTTGACATCTTCTGCCTTGGCACAGGCAGTTGCCTGTCCTGCCCCCACCTATTTGCTGATCAGGGCCAAGTGGGGACCCATGCACAGCCAAGTTCGGGATCCTTCCACCTAGAAGCACCCCAACCCTGCTCCCCCTACCCCAACCAAAGGTGGATGAGTCAGTTGCTGGGCCAAAGGCCGTACCCTGCAGGATAGAGCCTGCAGGAGAATGCAGGTCCCCGGGCCACCATGCGGGGTCTCTTCCTGCCTTCTTCCTTGGAGGACAGACTTAGCTTGGGGTGCTGCTTTGTTGCATGGAAACACCCCTGTCTCCCATCTTCTCCCCCTTTCTCTCCCCTCCCTTCCTTCTCTCCTCCACCCCCCCCCCCACCAGCTAGGCTGAAGTGGGAGCCACCACCTCCTCTGCCTTCCATCTTGCCCTCCCTCTGCCAATCCCACCACTGAGAACAGAGAGGACTCTGACCCCAGCCTTGTGCAGGTCAAGGGGGCATTGCCCGAGCCCTGGCTGTCCTGAGCACCATGGCTCCCACTCGACCCCATGGCACACTGGCCATTGTCACCTTTGCCAGGCAGAACCCTTACAGAAGGGCAGCATCCACAGATTCCTGGGGTTCCCAATAAGCGCCACCCCCAAGCAATGGACCAATTTCTTCTTCTCTGTTTTAATCTTTTATTTGTTTGGTGCAGGGTCTTGCTACACATCTCTGACATGTAGTGATCCTGTGTCAGCCTCTCCAGTGCTGGGATTACAGGCGTGAGCCACCACACACAGGATTCTGGGGCCAGCATGACATGTGGTACTAGGGATTGAACCCAGGTCCTTGCCCTTGCCAGGCAGGCACTTAGACCACTGAGCTATCTCCTTGGCTCCAGTGGACCGATTTCTGATACCTGTTTTGCCCCCAAGGCAGTAGGAGCTCCTAGGGGCTGAACAACCTGCCCACTGCTGAATAGAATGAGCTTAGGAAGCTGAGTCTGCTTGTTATCAATTCCTGAGGAGAAGAGAATGCAGAGGAGAAGAAGGAGGGAGAGAGAGAAAGGGCTCAGGGTTCTGTGCCCCTCAGAGCTCTGTGCCTGTAGAGACCTAGCCCTCGGGAGGGAGACACAGCACCCAGCACCACCTCCTAACAGTCTGTATCGACTCAGGCAGGCTTGTGACTCGGAAGGAATGATGAGTGTGGAAATCACACTGCAGAGGGCAGAGCGACCAGGCTGCGGGCTGTGGTGCCATTGGGGTATCAGGCTGTATCGGGCTGGGAGCTCCAGACTGGACATGTTCCAAGCTTAGAGTCACCACCAGGCCCTCAAGGGAGGCCATGCCATCTCCTTGGGATGCTGGACTCCAACACTCCTCAGGACATCAGCTGGAGAAGACGATTAGCGATTAGGAGTTAAGGACTGGCACTCTCTTCCGCAGGGTCTTCTGAAAATTTTCTGTCAGCTTCAGACAGGCGCACTGGGCTCCTTCTCTAAACATCTGCCTCTCAGCCCCCTCCCTTCTCCAGCCCTCACCAGTAACACTACCTGCTCAGAGTAGGCCTCCCTCCCAATGGCGGCCCTGCCCTCTATCTCCCCATAGCAGGACAACATTATTTATAACAGCACAGCGCAAGAGACAAGAGGCCAGGTTAGCACTCCCTTGCCAAACCAAACACACATCATGAAAACTTATGGCTCAGGAATCAGTGTGAACTCTACTAATTCATGAATATTTAGTGCCCCCACCTTCAAGTAGCCAGCGCTCCTGGCAGGAGGTTAATGGCCTTCCAGGAGAAGGTGGACAGGGTCTCCTCGGGCCACCCTGCTCCTGGCCCCTTTCTCCTCCCAACCCCTCCTCAGCCAGGCACTACCTTAGCTTCCACCATCGGGGTTTATTTTACCTGACAGGAGGCCTGGGGCTACTATGCCCAGGGTGACATCCCTGCTGAAGAGGCCGTGCTCTCAAGATGGCTCCTTGATAGCTCTTCAGTCAGCCCCTCAGCACCCACAGGCCAGACCACACAGAGAGGCCCTGGACTGAGATTAGCAAGAGCCCTGAGCTGGTGATTGCACTAAACAGGGTAGGAGGAAGAGAGAAAGAGGCCCTGCTGCTGAGTTTCAGTCTGTTATCACCTGTTCTCCATTTTGGCAGGAGGCCTAGGTTCTCAGGAGCGAATCACTGGGCTCCTTGGTGTGTTGGCCTCCTCTGGATTCAGCGTGAGGGGAGACCGCGTGGGGATGGAGGAAGGAACATGACTGATAGGGCCTGCATCTTTCATGGGCTTCCTGCTTGTCCCAGAACTCTTCTGTCCCTGGGGTCCCCAACAGTGTTCTCTCCCTGCCCTTTCAGGACAGGGTGGAGGGCAGCTTCCACCCTTGCTGGTCTCTGGCCCCAGCACTGCCCCATGGTTTCTGGCCAAGACCTCCCACTTCCTGTCCTCCCTGGCCTTGTGGTTCCTCAGAGAAGAGGCAGAGGGTGAGCATGAAGGGGAGAAAGAGGCCGACGTTCGGGGTCGGGTGCTGTAGCCACGAGTCCTGGCTGCATCGCCGGGCAGCTGTGAGCACCTGGGTCCAACCCTTAAGTTCTCCAAGCTTTGGTTCCTCATCAGCGATGTGGAGATAAAGGGAAAAGCTCCCTCATGAATTAGGAGGACACCAGAGCCCTGATCTTGATTGTGTGGGTGAGGCTGCTGGGGTGCAAAGCCAGAGAACACCAGCGCCCCCGCGGGTCCCCCCAGAGCCCCCTGCGCTCCCCTGCCATAGGCTCATCTCTTCTCTGCGGGCCCCAAGGGTCTCAGGAATCCAGCTCCTTCACCCCCAGACCTTAAAGCCACAAGGAAAGAAATGACTGTTGTGGTTCATGATGGTTTCCTCAGACACAAGTGATTCAACCTGACTCCCCAAAATAGACTGACCCATGGGGACCTGGCCGCCTCACCCAGGGAGGTCGCTGGAAGAGAGGAAGGTTGGCTGAAAGGGATCTGTCTGTCTGTCTGTCTGTCTGTCTGTCTGTCTATCCGCTCTGGCGAGCAGCCTTTCAGCCCACATCTGCTGCGGTCACACACACACACACACACACACACACACACACACCCTGCCCCAGCCTAAAAATAATCAGAAGCACTGTTCCGTGGGCGTCACATGCAGCCCCTGTGCGGCTACCACAGCAGGGCATAGGCATGGTGCTGGAAACTGCAGATTAGGCCAGGCCACGGAAGGGTTCGGCCGTGGAGGTGCAGGAATCAGATCTGCACTGGAAATGCATCCCCCAGCTGCAGCCCAGAGAGCACAAAGCTGCAGCTGCAATGGGCAAGGAGGCCCCAGGGGGACTTACACCATGCAAGCAGGACGAGGAGGCCACGCAGACCAGCGATGGAGCTAGTGTCCCAGCTGGAGGTGGTGGGCTGTTGCGTGGGCTCGAGAGGTGTGGATGCCTGATCGAAGGGACTTGGTGTTTAAAATGGAAGATGTTGGGAGAAGAGAAATGCTGAAAGGGATTCTAGGCTCGGGGAGTAGAAAGGCAATGCCATTCACTGAGACGCAGAATTCCACACATAGGACTTTAGAGGCCAGGGCAGAAGGAGAAGGATCACAACTTTGGCTGCTCATGTAATGTATTTGAGATGATGCAGAGATATTACTGAGAAGATAGCAGGTAATCTGTGGAACATGGGAACTTGAAGCTAAATTTAAAAAGAAAAGGTGAACCACCGTCATCAGAGGGAAAGTGCGAGGGAAGGTGTGGACGGGTTCCGCTGAGGATGGAGGTTCACGGCCAGAGAAACCTGACACGAGATCCGGCAGAGGAAGAGAAAGCAGCAGCGGAGCCCAGGCAGTGGTGCGTCCAGGAACAAAGGAAGTCAGAGGGGCATCGCGGCCGGAAGCCACCAGGGTCGTAAGGAGGCTGGAGAGCAGCCAGCAAGAGGCGAGAAGGTGAGGGCTGGCAGTGCCTGCCGCACAGAGCCACGCAGAGCCACGCAGAGGCCATGGCTGTCTCGCTAAGGGCTGATCTGGAGGACTGGTAGGGCGGGAACCGCCTGAAACCCAAGTACGCTCCTCCTCTGTTCCCTGCTGTACTCTGCCGAGCACTAAGTGCGCTGTGGTACCCAGCAGAGCTGCCCGGCAAGCCCTTCCGGGTTGCCACCCTGTGTGCCTGTGATAGACTCTCGCTTCCTAGTCTCCTGGTATTCGGGGAAGTTACCAGTGACTTCTGGGCAAAGGGCCGAGCGCAACGAACAGAAATCAGTTCCTTCTGGCTGAGCATCTCCTTGCAGGCGCAAGGCCACCCCAGGGTGCTGCTTCTCTCAGATGAGGGCAGCGCCAAGGGTCAAGATGGCAGCTGCTGTCCTAGCCTGAGCCGCAGTGCCCTTGAAACCACGCTTTGGTGGCGCCTTGGTTTCTGCTACAGTAGCCCATGTCCGGCTCAATATCCTGTCTGCAGATGTGCCTCAATATCTATACACATGCAACATAAATAAGCTTCCTCCGTGAGTGGAGCTGGACCTCACAGCTGAGAGGGGTTCGTGCCCCGCCAGCAGGCCCCGCCCTCTTCTGGAACATTCCGGCTCTTGCAGGGCACAGCTGAGAGCGTCTGAACACCAGCAACAGGGGACTGGCCCCTGAGAGCGTGGCTCATCAGAAAAGAAGGGGAGCAAGAAGAAAGATCCTGGATGAGCTTGACTAGAAGTTTCCACAACGAGATAGGCTTCCTGTGGCCAAGAAGGAATGGTTCCCTCAGAAGACAGAGAAACTGGAAGGACACAGGCTTTGCCAATTGAGTCTCCTAGTTCGCATCTCATCTCTTCCTGTATTTTCACTCCAGTGTTGGACAAAGGATGCATGATCTCTCTAACCTGCGGCCCAGGCTCTATCATCTTCTGGCCAAAACCTTCCCCTGGCTCCAACCCTTTGTGTCCTTGCTCATGCTGCCCCTGGGGTCCCATCCTGCTCCGTCCCACACGCCTGTCATGACTTCGCCATGTGCACCTGGCATATTTCTGGTGGGTGCCAGGATGGATGGAACCCAGGCATGGCATGACAGGGACCCCACTAGACATGTGTTCCTTCACTCTCCCCGCCATGCCTAAGGGGCGCTTCTAGGGAGTCCCCAATATGACGGAAAGAAAGAAGGAAAAGGGCAAGAGAAGATTCCAGGGTTCACCTACCTTCTCTGCAACATGAGACCAGTACCTCTCTGCCAAGATCAGCATGAGACTGGGGATAGAGCTCAGTGGCATAAGCACCTGCCTGGCAAGTGCAAGGTCCTGAGTTCGATCCCCAGGGTGAAAAAAAAAAAATCAGCATGATAGTTAGATAATAAATATAAAGCGTAGTACAGTGGTGCAGAGGCATGTGGAGACATTTCACAAATATTTGTCAAGAAAACTAAGGTACAGAAGAGAGATTAAGAAAGGATAGAGGAAAAAGGATACATCAAAGGAGGGCACTAAAGGCAGAAAGGAAAAGACAAATTCTTAATGAGCATCTAGCCTGCATCAGGCGCCATTCTGGGCCCCAGGAACACACTAGACACACTGCAAAGCTCACAAACCACAGGGAAGATTAAGAGCTTTCTTAAACCCCAGGATGGATCTAGGCCCCGCCCTCCCTGGCCTTGAGCAGCTGGCTAATGCTGAGAGGCTCACAAGTGGTGCAGCAGGCTGGACTATGCAGAGGAAGTTGTGGGGACCACAGGGGCAGAAGCAGGCTGCTCACTAGCGCCCCCTCGGGCCTTCTCCCCCCTTCACTGTAAGGTGGGCAATCTCACGCTTGCTGCCTGGGATGGGGAGAAGGTGCCCAGCTCTGCCTGCAGGAAGCTCAAGGCTCCAGGCAGCTGAAGTCTCTGTGCTCCTGCAGGAGGCCTAGCCGTAGCTGCACCTCTCAAACAGAGGGTGGGAACAGAATAGGGTTGAGGTTGGAGTCTGTCAGCCCAGAACCATAGGGTGTCAAAGAAGAGGAAGCCAGCCCAGGCATCCAAAATAGAGAAAGAGGAAGAAGGCAAAGCAGCCATCTCCCTGTCTTCCCCCATCCCTGCCATGTGCTGGGATGAGTCAGCTGCTGCTTCTCTCCCTTGCCGCTTTCTCTCCTGGTGGTGGCAGCAGGGCTAGGGGTGAGTAAGCCGTGGGTTCCCCAGTGTGGTCTCTGTCGAGGTCACTGGCTGCCTGCTTGCTTCAGTCCTCCCAGCCTCGGCTGATGAGTTCCACATCACCGCTCATCTGCCCGGCCCCGCCTTGGTATCCCTTCCTGACTCTGGCTTTCCTCCTGCAACAACAGGACCAGGCCCAGCCCCCTCCCCGCCAGCCCCCAGCCAGAGCACAGGGTGCAGCCCACAAGCACGTCTTGCAACATGATTCACTTTGCCTCTGAACGGATTGATGCAATTGTGGGTGAGGAGTCATTTCTGCAGATGGGGAGACCGCAGCAAGCCGGCAGGGGTGGAAAGGGACCCAGTCTGAGATAGGCCCTACCAAGAGCCCTCCGGCTTCTCAAAGCCACCCAGCTACCCGGGGGCCAGAGAAGAGTTCAGAGCTGTCCACCTGCAGGGATATAGCTAGCACAGGAGGGTGGGGAGGGAGGTGGGGCTCCCAGCAAAGAAGAGCTGGCTGCAATGACACCCACTTTTGCAGTCCCGGGAGCTCTAGTACGGACACTGATCTTTCTCCTTGCACAGTATGGACAGGGTAGAGGAGGGGTGTCCTTGGAGGAGCCAGACAGCCACAGTGGCTTGCTCAGAGTGCGGGTCTAGCACCTGAACCACACATTGGAGATGGATCAGAAGCAGCTATGGCCGCTCAAGAATGGGTTTCCAAGGCCGAGCAAGTGTCCAGAAAATACACCGAACTGAATAGAAGATTCCAGGGTTATGGGTCAGCTGGAGGCCCTGGTAGTTGGTGCCGGGTTTACTCCCCATTTGAAACACCTCACTCAGCTCCTGCCAGAGGGCACTGAGCTTACACCCACTGGCTCCACGAGCCTAAGCTTTGTAGTCTCTCTAGGCAACAACCTCTATCCTGTGAATCCTGGCTCACTGGGGCTTGGGCTTGGCAAGAGACTGCGTGAATCCTCAAGACAACTCTACCACTATGTGGTTTGCCTGTCTTTCCCTCCTCTGTCTCCATTCCCAGTGGCAGCTGCCCCAGCCAAAACTGGGTCGGCCTGCAGAAGTCATGCCTGACCGATGGGTACTTCTCAACCCAACAGGTCTTGGCCCAACCCTGCAATGTACTCAGGCATTGCTACCCCATGCCTATGGAGGAAAAATCAAGGCTTTGGAAGTCACATAACACACTGAGGACACCAGGGATGGGTAGGCTCAGGACTAGGACCCCAGCTGTCTTCCAGCTCCCAAGTTCCTGCCAGGCCCCAGCCATGTAACTAGGGTTCTCCTAGTGAAAGGCCAGAACAACATGTAGCCCTCCAGGAGGAACCAAGCAAGACGTACAGGAGAAGACCACTGCTCTCCCAGATCTGCAGGCCGCAGACCCACAGCTCCAGGATCCACATAACAAAGTGTCCCTCTTGTTTGCAGAGTGGAGGACATAAAAGACAGAGCCATGAATATGCAAGCCTGACCCCTGGTGACCATAACCTTGAATAGCATGGCCAACCAAGTGGCCCAGGAGGTCAAGAAGCTCAGCGTTCCTTTGCACTGCCCAATGCTGACAGAGCATAAAGACTGGACCACACCCTCTGGTCCAGGTGAGTCTATAGCCCCAGACCACAGGGCCTTAGGAGCCAACACCCTCCCAGGCCATGGCCAGCTCATGCTGTACATGTACATTTCAGGAGAGTCCCACAGGCCCCGGGAACCAGAGGGAGTCTGAGCCCTGGGTAGGAGGGACCTCCCAAGATCAGTGACAGAACTGGTGTCAGATATAGCACTCAAGCCCCAATCATTCACTTCAAATACCGTCCCTTCCAATTTTCCCAAAACCCTAACGTCCATGTCATTAAACAGCAGGAAAGACATGAGCAAACCCAGTCTCCAGGATGCCCCACATAAAACAGGTGAGTTGATTCCAGATAAAATATTTAATAAATATATTTGAAATAAATGCATTCATCCTAGAGTAAATAATCTATTTAAGATAAATAAGCTTAGTTGAAAGAAAATATATGGAAGATGGCTTTCTACCTTCCTCTAATAGCTCAGAGCACCAGAAAGCTGACCCGAGAAACTATGACTCTTAGGGTTCACATCTGGATGCCTCCCAAGGGCCTCATGTGTTCACAGGTGGGGCTTGTGGAAGGTGACAGCTTTGTGGGAACTCAGAGCTGGCTTCCTATTAGGAGATGGGGCCTGGTTGGAAGAGGCGGTCTTTGGGGGCATGGCCTGGAAGGATCTCTCTCCATTTCCTGTCTTCAGTGCTGTGGGCAGCTCTCTTCTGCCCTGGCCCTCCACCAGGGACTTGGACATGATCTACTATAGAAGGAAACCTCTACAAACCAAACAATGAGCCAAAACAAGCCTCTCCTCCTTTGAATTACAGTTATCGGGTAATTTGTTCCAGCAACTGGGAAAGTGACCATAATACTGGATTGAGACAGGATGGACTAAACTTGGGCTGTCTTGGTAAATAACAATGCTGGAGGCCCAGTTGCACTTGAATTTTAGATCAGTAATGCATCCACCATTTAGGTCATGGATATGCTGAGAACTTATGTGCTGTTTATCCAAAATGCAGGTGTGTTTTATCTCATAGTCCTGGGCTAGATGCCAGTGGGGGACTGGAGTGAGGGGCAGCTGGTCTGGGGGCTCCAGGAGGAGCTGGAAGGCCCATTGGCTGGACAAGGATGAAAATGAAAGAGATGCGAAAGGACATGGGAGACCCAGACAGGAAGTGGGCACCACTGCGGGCCGTGGGCAGCAGAGGGCCTTGGTGGCAGGGGCCCGCTACTAGGGGATTGGTGGGACAGATATGTTGTGAATCTACTGAATCAAGGAGAAGGCCATGGGAACATGGAAAGCCCCACTGGTCAGGAAGGGACAGCATGGAGGCCTGTGTGGTGGAAATGGTGGCTTGTGTGGGCATGGCGTACAGGGAAGCTGGAGAAAGTGGTTGACATCGCCAGAAGGTGGGGCCTGCTAAAGCTGCCACTGAATCTCACTTCCTGCCACCTTCTGTTCCCAGCTCTACCCTTCAGGGACATGCCCTGCCCTCCCTAGAGCCCTGGCTTCCCCTCTTTTCTCCCTCTCTCTGTGTCTGTCTCACCCCCACCAGGAGTGAGCCATCGCGCCCGGACCTGCTGACTCCAGGCTGCTGGCAGCCTCTTCTCCCAGGGCCCTCTGGCCTGACCATGAGCCTCCCCTAAGGTGCAGGTGTGCAAAGAACGTGGTTAAGACATAGGCACCTCGGAGAGAGCAGCAGAATATCTGTGGAGCAGGCTCTGGAGCATCAGAGAAAGAAGTTTCCAGAATAACTAGAGAAAGATGTTTCTCCGCCATCCAGCACAACTGTCATGGCTGAGGAGGTAGCTGGGAAGGAGGTGGCTGTGGTGGCCAGTGGCACTGGGGCAGGGGGACCTAGCAGCACCCCAGGGACCTCTGGAAGGCATCCTCTAGGGGAACGTGTGGCCAGGACACCCACATCACTGTCATCACGGCCCTGTTTCAAAGGCTCCCTAGAAGGGCAGGGGCAGGGAGAGTGACCTGATTCTAGGGGCTGGAAAACCTCAGGGAAGTCAGGGCTTTGAGACAGACAGCATCCAGCCCTCTCCCACAGCGAGTCAGAACCAGCCCCATGTGGACACAGCCTCCTTGTGTTGCCCTCCCTCTTCCCCTGCCCTCTGGCCATGGAGCAGTGGCTGACCCTGGGTGGCAGCCCCTCCCTGCACATCTCGCCTGGCTGGTCCAGCCTGTAATCACGCTAACTGGCCCTGGGGATGCTGGGGAGCCTGCTCCTCGCCCGCATGAGTCAGGTTTCCACAGCAGAAGCCTCAGGCAGAGCCACATGGCAAGGCCCAGCCTCCTCACGGCTCCCCACAAGCCACTTCCGGCCGGGTCCTGGCATCACTGGCTTGAGGCTTGTGGCAGCTGCAAAGCCTCGGGTCACTGGCCCATGCCTGTCCAAGGCTGGGTATCAAGGGCACAGCCTGTCTGGATGGAGGAGCCAAGGGGAAGCCAAGGAAAAGCCAGGCTTGCGTGTCCATCAGCCCTACTCGCTGCCTCCGCTGTGTTCTGGCCTTCCATGTCCGCCCACTACAGAGCAATGACTGCAGACACTGGGCTGTCAGTTCCCACCCTGCCCTGTCCACCCTGGCTAGGGCTGAGCTGTGCTTGTCCTACAGCAAGAGGCCAGAGGAGACCAGATAGAGCCCTGGTTCTGAAGTCAGAGACCCTGGGCTGGAATCCCAGCATCCTCAGTGCCTATGGGACAGAGTATCTGGGCCGAAGCCCACACTACAGTATATGCCAGTAGCTGGCATATGGTAGAGGGTCAACATCATCCTTTCTCTGCAGCATGATGGCAGTGACTTTGGGGTGGGTGGCAGGGCGCACGGTATCAGAAGATCCCCTATGTGGGAGCTGAGAGACTTGGGGTGCCGCCCCAACACTGTCTCTACCTTGCCATGTGGCCACAGGCAGCTGGACCACATCTCTGGGCCTCTGCAGCCTCAGGCCTACACTTGAGGACGGGAGCAGACGGTTCCCAGGTCTACCCAGCCCGGGTGCTTTAGGACAGGACACGAAGGTGGGGCCTCGGATGGTGGGCAGGATGTGGCGGTGAGTGTTGAACCACAGCCCCTTGCCATCCCTGCTCTAGGCTCCTGTCTTCACCCCCAGCCAGAGGATGAGTACCAGAAGCTCTTGGGAAAACCAATACTCACATTTGCCTTCTGGAAGCTTCTGGCGGGAAAGCGCAGGCTGATGCTGACAGCGTATGCAGTGCTCCTTGGCAACTTACCCCAGGCAGCCCCGCTGGTTAGGCCCGCCTTTGAGCATTATCTCATTTAATCCTCCTGCAGCCCAGGGTAAGGCCTTTAGCTCGCTCATGGCAGTTCTGCAGGGGCAGGAAATAAAGCGGCAATGGAGAGCGGGTGTGGCTGCTGGCTCCAGGCTGGACAGTGTCTTGTCCCCGAGGAGCCAGGAGGTGGAGAGGAGCAGTCTTGCTTCTGGTGGGGGAGAAGGGCAAGTTTCCCAGAGATGGGGACCTGGGAGTCTGCTGGCTGCTTTTGCCCATGGGGGTGCATGGGGAGGGTAGATCAGGAACTCAGGAGAGAGGAGGGAGAGATGAAAAGCTTGGAGCCTGTGGGCCTGGAAATAGCAGGCAGTGGGGTGGCTAGAGGGAGCATTCATGAGACAAAGCTGGGGCCCCAGCCTTGGGAGGGCGAGGTGCTCCCCCAAAAGCTCCCCCAGCCTCAGGTCCCGGGAAGTGGCCTGTTAGTCATCTGTGGCTGCTGGCCTGAATCCAAGTGCAGATCACGGCCTCTAATCCCTTTCTACCCAGAAATCTGGGGAGGGTGAGGAAGATGGGCCCAGAATCTGGGTCCTCTGGGGTCACAAGGAGGCCCTTTCTGTTCTCCTCCCAAACTAGTCAGGCAGATGCTGGTAGGATTCATTTTGTGAAGGTACAGAATAAACGAAGTGGAGAGGAGATCAGGTCTTTGTTTCCTCAGGCTCAAGGCAGCTGGCTGGGGAGGGCTGGAAAAGTGGAAGCTCAGGGCCCGGCAAACAGAAAATCCAGGGCGGGCGTGTTTCACTGTCTTGCTGGAAAGTGCAATCCTACGCGTGAAGTATGGGATTAGGGGAGATTAATTTCTCCTTCTGCTGGGCCGCAGGGAGTAGCCTGCAGAGAACTCAGGGGAACGCTGTGCTTTTGGGGCACAGGGAGGCAGGTTTCGAAGCAAGCCCCTCCAGAGGGTGCCAGCCCCACCTGTCCACCTTTGTGCTAGCCAGGCCCACCACATCGTGGCCATCCGCGTAGCTCTCCATGTCTCACAGGGCCCTGCTCCCAAGCCCTCCTAGCCTCACGCAATTCGTTTTTGTTGGCCCACTGGCTGCACTGGTGTGCTCTGAGAGGGTTCCCCGGGCCTGAGATGGTGGCCTGGCTGCTGCAAGCCAGGTGGGGAGCGAGTCAGGCTGTAGCCCTCACAGGCAAAGGAACAAAAGGTCAGTCACCACAGCAGCGGGCAGGGCTGGTGACCCAACCGCAGGGCGGGCAGGGTGGAGCAGGGCAGGCCCAGCCAAACCCAAGCTACCCACCTACGGCGAGGGCAGCAAAGGTTTAAGGACACTCCTGGCTGGGGGCAGGGGCTTAAGGGAACCCATGCCTAGCTCTCTCTTGGGATGGCACAGAGCCTTCAGCTTCCATGAGGAGCAGCTAGAGAAAGAACTCAACAATTCTAGGATTGATTAGCAATGTCTGCTCTAGGTGCAGTGTTAGGTAGCAGCAGATTACAACTCGTTAATCACTGCTCTTAACTCCAGCAGTGGCATTAGAGACCCACCCCACCGGCCCCCACTCCCTTGACATTCTTCTTACCTCCAGCCCTGTAAGATCCAGGCACACCCAGGTGTTAAAGTTCTCGGGTCAGAACCACCGACACAAGTGCTGTGAATGTGCTTCTTTAATTGCCTGTGCGGCTTCTTAGGGCTGGTGGACCTTTTCATACTGCTTTGCAATCCTGGGGACTGAACCCGGGGCCTTTGCCTGAGCTACTTCCCCAGCCCCCTTATGTTTCTCGGCAGAACCTCACTTGCCGCGGAGGTTGCCTTGCCGCCACCCCCCATAAGTGAAAATCAGCAGAGTGGCAACGTTATATCTATTTTAGAGGGTATATATATATGTATATATATATATATATATATATCCCCTTCCCATCTCTTATAAACTTTTCCCACATTTTTAAAACCACTTCTAATGTTCTTGTTTTATTTTTTTCCAGAGAAATTTTTTTTATAATTTTATTACTTTTAATAAGAAATAACAATGAGACTTCTAATGTCCTTCACCAGTTTCTAGACTCAAAAATGTACATAATTTTAACAACATATGTATACTGTA